>VDFB02206120.1:0-41742 GCA_007258455.2 Sequoia sempervirens
CTTGCCCTTTTCCAACAAGTTGATCCTATTGGCCCTAATCTTGTTGATCATGTCATCTACCCCTTCCTACCCCTTTCCCTCTAGGCCTCCCTCAGGGAGGTACACATGTTGGATTTGTAAGTTGGAGGGGTAGCACAAACAATGCATCATAGGTTGCCATCATCCTAGCATTTCCTGAGCCTGATCATAAACCCATGATCGTACAACAAGATATCTAAACTCATCAATAGCCACATGCAGATCAATCTAAGGATCCCATGTGGCCTCCCTCATTATCCTCAAAAAAATAGAAATGTAATCATATGCCAGTGCATCTTTTGCCTCCTCAAACTATCTGACCACTCTATTTGGTAGATATCGCTCAATCATAGTGTGCTCCTAGCCTTGCATGCACCACGTATGTCGAGCATAAAAGAGTTTTTGGTGGTCATCGTACCATGGTGGCATTTGTAACCATGGCTTACATCTAAATATTATCATGCAGTAATGCAACACCTATTTCGATACCTCACCCCTAGCAATAGACGAACTAGTGCATATCATGTTAAAGTGAGGCTAGCATAATTGGGCCCCACATGAACAATGTCCTCCTATATATCATCCTATTCCATGTGAGTCCGTAGCCGAGACTGAATCCTCTGCCTCGCCTGTTCGAGGCAACAATCCTAGAGATCAAAACACCAACTATATACACTCAAATTTGGTCTGGAGGAATTAATTAAATACAGGTTATTTAATTAATAAATCTTTAATTTGTCTACTTATAAATAAATTGCAAAATTTATTTATATAGTTCATTTTCTATAATTCTTCCTATCTTAAATCACTTTCTTCATGTCTTAATTAAATGAACAAATTTAATTAGTTTGTTTTATTTAATTAGCCTCCTCTTATTAAATTTGAATTCTAAGTTCGAATTTGGGCACATTTCTACTAACTTTTTCCACCTTCCACCTCATCATGTGTCTCAACAAATTAAATATTTCTAATATTTAATTTGGAATTTATCCTCAATAAATTCTAACAAATTTTGAGACACTTGGCCTTCACCTCCATTTGATTCCTCTTCACACTTGGCAGTTTGTTCTTCTAAAGGGAACACACTCCCCTTTTCTCTCTAACCTCTTCGTTTTCAACCGTCCATCTCTCCAGATTGAATCCAGACTGTTGGTTTCTGCCACCTAAGCTTATTTCCTAGAAAAATCTATAAATAAGCCTTCATTCTACAACAAAAGCATATAAAGAGCTGAGCATAATTAAACTCTGCAGAATTTTAAAGACCATTGTCATCTTAGCATTATCATTTTAGCATTTACATTTTAGAATCAAGTAGATTAATCATGGCATTACCATTAGCTGCATCTTAATTATAGTAGTTCAATCATATAGTTTTCATTATCAATATCATAGCAGCATCATTAATCTTTGCACAATCATCTACAACTAGTTTAGCAACCATGTAGTGTAGGAAGTATTTCTTGCATTTCTAGCATCTCTCATTCTTCAGGTTGTCATTTGGAAATTAATGTGCAAAAACAATCTAAGAGAAAAATGACTTAAAGAATCCTTGGAGATAGAGGATAATGAGACGTCATTGGGGAGTTTTTTGTTTTAATTTAATTATCATTTGAATTCTCTAATATAATGTTTCATTGGTGTGTTGTATTATTTGCTTATGCACTCACATTATTCATACACACACCAACTATCAATCTAAATATGGGTGAGTGCCCCCTATACATCTCTAAATCGATCTATGAGTTCACCAAGATGACATTATCATGATGAAGAACCTCATGACATGCATCATACCCAAAGTCAATATCATAGATCACTTAGTCTCCATGATTTGGAAGTTGCAATATTCGCCACACATCCTCCAAGGTAACTATCGCCTTGTCAATGGGAAGGTGGAAGGACAAGGTCTCACCATGTCACTTCTTGCACAATGTTTTCATCTTTGCTAAGTGTCTCCTCACCATGGGCATGATGTAATAAACTAGATCCCAATCTCCAAAAGGTGCTCCTATTGAATAAGATCCAAATCATCGAACACCTCTAGCAATCTAAGCCAGTGCTCACGCATCAATGGTTGGACAACCTCTCGCATGCACAAAGTGCATGATGTGAAAATTTGGCTAAAATTGACAATGTTTGGAGCTTTTGCAACCCCAATCAACAATTGCATCATTTTTTACAATAGCATCACTATAATTATTTTTCCAAATACTATCACCCCTATTCAAATTCAAGGAAGCGTCGCCCTAGACAATGGTGTTGCCATAATTCATAGTGTCACCCTACCAAAATCATGCCTAACATTGCCAAGTGCATTCATGTCGCTATAATTAATTTGAAACCTTAATTCTAAATCTCAAGAAGTGTCACCATTTACAATGGTGTTGCCAAAATTTCCAAAAGTGTTGATGAAATTCCTAAAAGCATTGCAATATAGCGATGCCATACTTGACCTAACTTTGACACCTAATCAATGCAAACAAAATCAGTACAAGGAAAGTTTTGAATTGTGTACCAATGGTCTAGCACCTGGAGGTCACTAGTACTCTCGAACTCGGTTGGAAATGTGTCGTGAAAGCATGTCGTGAACCATTTCGTCAGAGGTCCAGTGCTCAAAATGCAAAAAATCTTTAAAGTGTGAATGCACAAATGAACCAAAAGTAACCTTTTATCACATTTTTATGACTAAAAATTAGGGTTTTTTGCCCTAATTTGAGAGGAAAGCT
This sequence comes from Sequoia sempervirens, assembly GCA_007258455.2. Classification (NCBI taxonomy): domain Eukaryota; kingdom Viridiplantae; phylum Streptophyta; class Pinopsida; order Cupressales; family Cupressaceae; genus Sequoia; species Sequoia sempervirens. The sequence goes on from VDFB02206120.1 coordinate 2,745, forward strand.
AGGGTTTGGAGCCTATTTATCCAATTTTTGAACCATGGGGCATATTTTGAGACATTTTTTTGTGTTTCTGAGATCATTTTCGCATCTCAGAGGATGTTTTTTGCACCTGAATCAATGTTTTAATTTTGTTAAGAGATCAACCCAAAATTTGAAATTTTTTCCCAATCCCTCAATGGGGTAGGGTACCAACTAAAATTCCTTCCACTAATGCAACAGTGGAGCATCTAAAAAATTATATTTTTAAAAAAAATTATCTAAGCAACAACATTAATCTGTAAAGTGTTAGTCTTTGAACCAACATAACAAGTACCTTGTGATAGGTTGTCATCAGGTCCTAACACTTTAGTTAATAAACACATTGATCTATCGACCGTGTAGTTTCCAAAGGCTATATGCAATAGAAACATCTCAACTATCTCTCTCAGGTTTCCTAAATACCAAACAACTAAATAAAACTCTAAACTAAAAATCCTCTAAACCCTAAAAGTAGGAAATCATCTATCTAGAAAATTGGAAATAATTAAACTAGAAAACAGAAAACTATGAATCTGAAAAGCGTCACCACTAAGCTAGAAATCATGGAAATGATTAGTCTAAAGAATGTATAGATTGTTGAAGAAGTAAAACTCATAAAGAAACTAGGAAACATTGATCTAGTGCAAAAGATAACAATCTAGATAGCTAGCAGAAAATGATGTAACAATTTGAAAAAACTAAAGGAAGGTGCTCTGTAACTTCAGAAACTAAATTCAGAGACTACGGACTTAGCTACAACCTATAGGATTGATACTGACAACATGACACGCACATGAAAATAAATTCCAATCTCAATTATTAATCTACTAAAAGAAAGTACAAAATGAGAAGTAAAATACTTATCTATCTAATCTATAACCCTCAAGTGGCCAGCTCTTAGGCATCTCTATGGCTATTTTAGATCACATGCACTAGTATTCTCCAAATTACTTCATTCAAAGGACTCCATTCACATTTCTCAGTAATTCAAAGAGTGGTGGGAAAAATTTATTTTATTCATATAGAATTTTAACTGAGAAAGACATAATGGTAGCATAACGATGTTCTTATATATTCATCATTTTCAACAGTTACATATTTATATGAAAGCAGTTAACAAAATCCTACTTTCCAGTTAATAAAGTCTTCAACATATTGTCAACAACTAATGGAATTTAAATCCCATGACATGAAATATTAAATAATCTTGACACGAGCTATAAAGTCTTTAGAACTAAAAATAACAGAAACTATGAAGACTTAGTCCATAACATATTCTCTTGAAATTTTGGTTCCCACTCACTTGTCTTCAATGGTGTTGAAACCTACGTTAATCCCCTTTTTTACTAGAATGATAACCGGTGGTGGAAGTTTAATTGTGGAATTCTCAGGAACAAAACCATTAAATTAGCACTTGAATTAGCTTATTTTGACTAATTTCAAGAAATAAAGATTGCACACTTATTTATAAAAAGAGAGCAATTATTTATCCTAAAGGTAATCAATTGGCAGGGTAAGTTTGGCTGAAAGGTATAAGGTTGAGTATTGATTCCATTATATTGATGAGGTTATTTTTACCTCATTACTTCCTCCCCTTCCTAAGCCCGAGCAGGTCCTCCTTCTCTCTGGTGTGTTCCCTGTCCTTCATTACCCTTATTCATCTCCTTATACTTGGCATTGAGATCGTACAAGTCAACTACCTCAATATTCATCTCCTCTGGCTCCCTCAAAAATCCTTGATGAAAAGTGACCCCTTGTACCCATCTTGCAAAATTGTCATCACTCTGGTCTAGATTGGTATATTCTGAACGAGGTGGTGAAAGAAGGAGAGGACCTGTTTGTACCTCATACCAATCTAATTAACCTTCATTTCTTCAAATATTTTGGTTAGGGATATTTCTCTTCTATAGGACCATCTAATATTAAGGGGTGATATTATTTCCTTTTTCTTGAGATACATAGTAAGAGGGGTATATCGTTCTTCACATGCATGCCAAGCTTTTCCTATCAATTTTGGTCCTTGATCTTCAAAGTGATCATAGCACAGTTGAAGGTTATTATTGTACTTGCCTTGTACCTCTTTTCTAAGTTGAATATTCATAAACTATGCTTTGAAAGAGAATGGCTTCTGATGGGGATATCTCATTTGTAACCCAAAAGTCTTCTTTGTAGATGCATACTCTCTTGACCGGTCTTGCCAATGAAGTTGATTGTGCATTGTGGATAGGAATGATCTCAATTGGACTTCTCCCACAAAGGAATTAACAAAGAAATCTATATATTCTTCCAGGAGAAAATTATGGGAAAAGAATTCACATAGTAAATATTGTTGTTCAGGAAGTGACTCAAAAAATATCTTCACAAATTCCTTATCATCAAGATCATGTGGCTGATTTTGGCGAATTCTTTGTAACATCCATGTTAGGATTTGTTCATTAAGGAACATAGAGTACAGCCTAGATGGTCTTCTACAAGATAATAACAGTTCACCAATTTCACAATCATCCTATTTACCCCTATATGCTTTGTGAAATGATTCTTTTAACATTACTAATTCCCTTTTTAGTCTATTATTCTCAAATTCCACATCCCTTAAAATATAGCATCGCTCTATCCATTTCATTAATTTTGGAGGGATGCATACCTAGAACCAATCTATAAAAATGGGTTCAGTTTGTGTCTCCTTGGATTCCATTATTGGTTTAGTGTAACTCTCTTGCAAATATTGCTCTAATTCCACAATCTTACTCATAGAAGCATTCAATTTAGTTTCCTATCTATTTCTTTCCTCTTCAAAAGCATTAAACAATTGCATAAAATTGATTTTCAAACCTTGAATATGTTTATCTCTTTCAGACAAATCAACCTTGTGTTGCTTATCTTGTTGATTCCATTACTAAATTTGGTACTGCAACTGCTCAGTGAGTTTATCTTTTTTTCTCCATCTGCACTATCAGTCTTGCAATTTCTTGGTCTCTTTTATTTACAATTGCAAATTGTTCCTCAATCTCTTCTTTATGTTGGATGATATGTGCTTCATCATTTTGTATCCTATTTTTTAATTCAACAATTTCTACTTTTAATTTCTCTAATTCCTCCTCTCTGGCCAAATTTTGTATCCCATGTGTCCATAGAGAAGGATGAGTGAGGAATTTCCATATCAGTATGAGGTGCATTTTCCTCAATTTCAAGTATACTTCTCATTTTGTCAAGAAAAGGAGAAAGTCCCCCCACATGTTCATCTTCAATCTACATAGAATGTGGTGATTGTGTTCTCTCATCCTCCTACTCTTTGGGTGATGGGGTTTCCTTGTCTTCTTCCTTAGGGGATTGATCACCCTGCTTTTTTGTTTCATTTATTTCCTCACTACTAGGTCGACTTTCAATTTCCACTACCTTTGTTTGAGTCCTGGCCTTCTTCCTTTTGGAAGTACTTCATGTGTCCTGGGGTTTGGTTTCATTGGATCCTAAAGACAACCTTTTACTTCTTCAAAGAGGAGGAGTCATTTGAAAAGTAACCTTACTTCTTTTCTTCCTCTTATGAGAAGGTTCTTCTTCATCTCCAGAGTGCACAATTTCCACATCCCCTTTATGGCGCATCGATGTTGGGAGTCATTGATGTTTGTTGGGATTCAAGAGCACCCAATGCCTTAGAGGAGGGTTCTTCTAAAAAAAATCTTTTTGCTTGGAGGACTCTCCCTCCTCGAGCGGTCTTTCAAATTCTACTTTTTCAAATTTTCGCAGGAACTTTTGCCACTTCTTTTCTGGATTTTTGTGAGAATGATATTTGCATATGAACTGTATGAGACCGTGATGTTTGAGGGGCCTTGTCACAACTTTGTATTTTTCTATCATAGAGGTGACTGAATAACACAAGAAGGCTCATAGATTAACCCTAAGAGAAGGGTCCTCAATTTCGTGGAACAAATGAATTAACAAACGAAAAAGAGGTCCTACTACTATAGTTATTTGTCCTTCACAGGTGAAGTATTTGATTATCTAGGCTACAGTAGTTCTCTAGGGTTCTGGAAGAGACATTATATGGAAACCTTTGTTTTTCCCCTGGTACTAATGGTAATTATAGGTTGAGGCTCCCCTTCCCTATGAAATAATTCTACCAGTCTTTGATAGGTGACATTGGCATTTTCATTCAAATTAATTCCTTTATTTTCAAGACCATAAAAATGAGCAATGGTTTTCGTACTTACCTGGAATCGCTTGCCATGCATCAAGGTCTACCCATCTACAAAATTATCGACAAATTCTTTTACAAGCTGCTCTGTATACCCTTCAAAAAAATTCATGAATTCCAGCCACCCGACTTTTTGAAATACAGACAATATTTCCCAAAGCCAACAATTGAGCCACAGAAGTTGGTTTGGAATTTTTCTTGGCTCCTCCCATCTTTCTTTGTTTCCTTGCTACTTGGCGAAATTCTGCGGAACTCTGTAATTTTTCCTTGCTGAATTGCAAATGGAAAAGGAACTTTGTGTCGATATACCCAATGGAGGAGGAATTAATCACCTTTCTTGTCACCTTACTGAGTAATTATGACAAGTTTTCGTGGGGAATTATGCAACCATTTTTATACTTTCAACAATTGTGTGACGACACAAGTTTCAAAATTTCAAGAGGGAAGGATTCATGCCAATTAATTAGCATTTTATTCAAAATAAGTACTAACTTTTAAATAAATAAATTCCCACGCACCTTACATCTTATTACTAGATCGAATTTCACTTGTGCTGACGTAATTTGATAGTCATATGATTTGGTGAGGGTGGCAGTGGATAATAATGACATGGATGGGATAGTTGAAATGGTGTCAAAAATTATTATGACAAAAAGAGGTGTCCTAATAATTTTATTTATTATGGGTTTAAGATTTATTATGTTATGGAAGAATGATTATTAGGGAGTAGATCTTGAGGTGGCAGAAAATCAAGTGATGGGCATGCGTAGAACTTAGGAAAAATCAAAATACTGGAGAGGAAAAAGCTTACAAAAATTTGGGGCATTGCCGAAAAGTGTAGCCGAAGTAGATGAAAATAAAGTTTCAGGGCTCGTGGAGAGATGTCGTCGAAACACAACAACCAAAATTTTTGAAGCGTCATTGAAAGATGCAGTTAGAGCAACAACCAAAATTTATGGAGCAACCGAACAAATTTTCGAAGCAACCAAACAAATTTCTAGAGGAACTGAACAAATTTCTGAAGCATCACTGGAAGATTTCATCAGAAAGAAGAAACAACAGAATTCTAGAGCATCATTGAAAACATGTCAAAAGGAAGGAAGAAAGAGCAGAATTCTGGAGCATCGTTGAAAAGATGTCGTCGAAAGGAAGAAACAACAGAATTCTGGAGTATCGCTGAAAATATTCCATCAGAAGGAAGAAGGATGTGACATTTTTTCCTTACCTTCCCAAAGCGTCATTGAGTGATGCGTCAGAATGTAGGATCAGGATGAGGAGCGGGACAAGTTCGTTGTATAGGTTCTAGAGCATTGTAGCAACAAGTTCTGGAGCATCGCAGCAATTGTGCTGACAAGTTCTAGAGCATCATAGTAGGGTGCATCAGAATTGCGTTTTCCAAAAAGATAAAGTCCTACAAAATATAGATAAAATTTAGCCAAGTCCAAATGGTGAAGTTGATGAAGAAGTTGAAGAAACATTCTAAATTTTTATTTTTTTGAATTATTATTTATTTAGTAAAACTATATTAACCCTGCCACAGCAGATTCAATGCACTAGATTTCTCCCTACATTTCTAACATTTTTTGTAAATTATTCTTTATTAACAGGCTTATGGTAGTGATCTATAAATTCCTTTCTATGAATCACTTAACAACTTGTTAGATTCATCAGGATACATATTTAAAATTAAGATCGTAACTGACGATGCTTGTGAATTGAGCAAATAAACACATAGAACATAGGAAAGTAAAGAATCTGACAATATCATGCATCAAGAAAAGAGAGACAAGGATTTGATTACAGAGTTCACCAGATTCTGGCTACGTCTCCGGATCCACAAATTAGCATGATCAATGCCATTACTATGATGCAATTGGTTTTACATCACCATGGTCTTTCACTGAGTTACAATCCGCTTCCCACTGAAACACTGTCTCAACAAGAGCTTTCTAGCATTCACACTACCTAGCCCTTCTGTCACCCTTACAATGATTTCAGACAATGAAACTGCAACTCTCTCTCTCAACAAGAGCACATAGGCATCAAGCCTTTACAAATGACCCAAAAATTCGTACAAATCTCTCAATGGACTCACTAAGTTCTTATCTCTCCACAAGAGACCCTTAAGCTTGCTTACAAGAGAAAACTCTCACTTTCCCAAAACCCTTTACTAAGAGAAAATAAACTCTCCAAGAGCTAAAAATGAGAACACACTCTTCTCTTGCTTTTACAAGGAATTCCTAAGGAACAAGACTCAAGACTCTTCAAGTCTCCTAATCCCTGAATTCTGAATCTCTCAATCTCTGAATTCTGAGTGAAAAGCACTCTCACCATCTCCCTTTTATACATGTTTTGGGCTTTTAACCATAAAACCACCATAATAAATAAATAACAACCTTTACACCTCATTTGCCTACTATTCCTAACCCCTTTTGGCTTTTAATCAAATGGTTAGGGGGTCGTTCTAACAAATTTAAAAATATAGCCTTTTTTGTTTAGGCTTCGGGCCTAACAATACAAAAAATAAAAATAAAGGCCATGTAAAATTAAACAACCTTTAGTGGCTATCGGTGGCATAACCTTTTGCCACGCCGGTGGTTACGGGTTCCAAACCCGTCGGCATTTGTTTTAAAACAAATTGCCGACACTTTAAACAATAAAACAAAACCACTCACCATACTCTTTTAGAGGTATCACGTGTGGTGCAACGGTCAGCCGGTCCGCTCGTATACTATAGGTCTCGGGGTCCAACCCCCACCACTAACATTTTTCTTCAAACAAATAAAACCAATTTGAAACCGCCCGAGGGGGGAGAGAGACGTCTCGCTCGTCAAGCATCCCACGTGTCAAGAAATCATTTGCTGTCAACAACCACTTCAACCGACCATTCCACGTCAACTGACATGTCGTCGCTGACTCATCATGCTACGTGTCCAAGCCCGATTCGCCTGGACTGCTCACTCGGATGCCACGTCACTTTGTACGGAATGCTGACTTTATCATACGGATGACACGTGTCGAGCTCCGATTGGTCCACTTTGGATTTCATACCACGTGCTGACGTCATCTGTACAGATGATGACGTCATCACTATACCTTCAAGTCCACCAAGTCAACCGAGAGCTTTGACTGGCCGTATCTTGCACATACGAGCTCTGTTTTCGATGAAACGAACGCCGTCGGAATCGTCTCGATGAGGACTTCGATTTGATGCCAATTTTGACAAATTTCAAGATGATCAATTTTTTTGCTTCCTGTCGGCACCTAGTACCTTGTTTGACCAAACCTTTGACCAAGCATAACTCGTACGTACAATATCCTTTTGACGTGATTCAAGTTGCGTCAGAATCCTATCGGGGAGCTCTTCGATTTGAGACTACTTTCGCCTGATTTGAGAATAGTCAATTTTCCAGTCAACCATCTGGCATCCTCAGCCCTTGTTGAACTTTGACAGAGCATATCTCGAGCAAACTAACTCCTTGACATGCTTCAAGTTGTATCAGGATCTTATCGCTGTGCTCTATGCATTGATGCCAATTCTGGGAGGTTTTGAAGCTGTTGGATTTTTCAGGCCTTGAAGATCCACCTGGATCAGGTAGACATGTAATCAATTCCCATTAACTAGAAGAGTTTTAATATCACCATCAATAGGTTTCAGCTAGACTGAACCATTGGAAAATACTTCAAAAAAATTGTATGGTCCAAGCCAATGTGTTTTGAGTTTCCCTTGATGATCCTTGTATCTGGAATCGAACAATAATGCCCAATCCCTAGTATGGAATTATTTCTCCTTGATATGTTTATCATGCCAGACCTTGCGTTGTTGTTGTTGGACAAGTTTAGTTTGATGGACGACATCCAAATGAATTTCATCTAGTTCGCTAAGCTATAAGAATCTCTCAATTTGGGCTCGTTTAAGATCCATACCCAACTCCATGGTTGTTCTAAGGTTTTGGAGTTCAAATTCAATGGGCAAGAGGGGCTTCTTCTCAAAGACTAGCTCATATGGACTATAGCCAGTAGTTGATTTCCAAGTGGTGTTGTAGGCCCAAATAGCTTTCGGTAGTTTCCTAGCCCAATCTTCTCTTCCTGATGAAACTATTTTTGTTAAAATGTTTTCCAATTCCCTATTAGTGACTTCAACTTGTCCATTCGCCTGTGGATGGTAGGGTGATGACTTCTTGTGACTTATTTGGAAATGATCTATGAATGCTAACAAAACTTTAGACATAAATTGGGGGCCCTGGTCTGTGAAAATTTTCCTTGGAGCTCCAAATCTGAGTAAAATTATGTTGTAAAGGAAACTAGCTACCTATTCCTCCCTAGCAACACGTAGGGCTTGCACTTCTACCCACTTAGTCAGGTAGTCGGTACAAACTAGAATGTACTATTTTCCTTTTGAAGGAGGGTCTATCAGGCTAATAAAATCCAATCCCCATTTTTCAAATGGCTCAAGGACTACCTAAGGCTGTAAGGGCATTTCATTAGATGCAGTTACTCTTCCTACCCTTTGGCATTCATCACATCTGCAAACATATTTCTTGATGTCCTTATGCATTAAAGGCCAGTAGTATCCTACTCCCAAAATCTTATGAATTGTCCTCTTAGCAGAATAATGCCCTCTTGAAGGATCATCATGATAGGCTCTAAGGATACTATAGGTCTCATTTTCCCTAACACACCGTCATAAAACCATATCAGGTCCACATCGAAATAGGATCCCATTAATCCATTTGAAAGGGGCACTTTCTCTAACGAGGTGTTTCTTCTATTTTGATGAAAAGTGAGGTGGTACTTTTGCAGTGGCAAAATAGTTTGCAATATCAGAAAACCAAGGGGTTTAGTAGAGATGGCAAACATATTTTCATCTAGAAACTCATCTTGTACCGAAGTAAAGTTTCCCTATCTTTAATCTAGGATAAGAAATTTGTGACTACATTGGACTTCCCTGGTTTGTCAACAATTGTTACATTGAATTCCTGGAGAAGAAGTAACCACCTACTTATCCTTGCATTTACCACAGGCTTATTCATGAGGTACTTAATGGCTGAGTGGTCTGTGTACACTGTGACTTTGTATCCTATGACATAATGTCAAAATTTCTTGATTGCATGAACTACAGCCAAGAATTCTTTCTCTGTTGTGGTATAATTCTTTTTTGTTGGCATCAAATTCTCACTGATGAATTATATGGCATATTTTCCCCCATTTTCATCTCCTTGTCCTAGAAATACTCCAATGGCATCATCAAAAGTGTTAGCATAAATATGGAATGGAAGGTTCCAATTAGGTCCTCAAAGGACAGGAGCAGAGATGAGTTTATCCTTGATAATTTTAAATGATGCCTAACATCCAAGTGTCCAGATGAACTCTACATTCTTCTAAAGGAGGGAAAACATAGGGGCTACAATTTTTCTAAAGTTTTCTATGAATCTTCAATAGTATCCAGCATACCCTAAGAAACTTTTGACATCAATCTGGATTTTTGGAATCTCAATTTGTTGTACTAGTTCGATCTTCTTAGGATCAACCTTAATCCCTTCGGTTGAAATATGATGTCCCAGCACTATTTCTTGTTCCACCATGATCAGACATTTCTTGTGGCTTAGGGAAAAATTATGATCTTCACATCACTTTAACACCTTATCTAGATTCTTGAGCGCTTCATCGAAAGTTGAACCATATGCAGTGAAGTCATCCATATAAACTTCCACACACTCATTTACCAGCTCAGCAAATATAGCCAAGATGGCCCTTTGAAATGTTGCAGGAGCATTACATAGCCCAAAGGGGAGAACCCGATATGTAAATGTCCCCCAAGGGCAAGTAAAGGTCATATTATCCTGGTCTTCTGCTACTACCTGTATCTGGTTGTATCCACTAAATCCATCCAAAAATGAAAAATATTTCCTCCTAGCCAAGTTATCCAACACTTGGTCTACAAATGGAAGAGGTAAATAATCTTTGTGTATTGATTTGTTAAGGTCCCTATAGTCTACACACACTCTCCACTTCCCATTCTTCTTTGGAACCACAACCAAAGGTGGCACCCACTTGCTGTCGGAAATCAGGTAGATAAACCATACTTGTAGGAGTTTCTCAATCTTAGTTTTAACAATGTCTTTCAGAGCAGGATTGAGTCTCTATTGTGGTTGGTGACCTAATCCTTAGTATAGATATGATGAATACACACACTGGGATGTATTCCTCTCATATATGTATAGTCCCAAGTGAACCCTTTAGATCTATTCACCAAGGTGTCAAACAATATGTGTTCCTCTGACTTAGTCAACCAACTGTTAATGTTCAAAGTTTTTCCAGGCAGCAACATAATGGTCTTAACTCTTGGATGGTTAGATGTGACAGTATAAATGGGCCTTATCAAGGTGTTGAGAGGACAACTATGAGGTATAATTTTATGAAGCCTAACAACATCTATGAAGAATTGGTAAGTTTTTGGAACTAAGTTCATCAAAGGAAAAGGTAATCCTATGAAACTGACATCATCAAATTTTGTGTGATCTATGTTGATTGGGTGTCCTAGGATTTCTTCTACGTCTATCATTTCCTCACTACTAGAATCCATATTAAGACTTTCCACATTTTCCAATTCATCCTCTAATTCTTCACCATGTTTCTTGATGACTACCATGGCCAGTAAAGCAAAATTTTCCTATCCGTTAGGACTTTTTGGCTCATCAACCCATACTTTATTGTGTTCAGTAGGCTTGGCAGGAGGATACAAAAATATTTTTTTTCTATTAGATCCATGTGAGATGGTCATTCCTTCCTCTCTGCAGTCAATTTTGGCTACAACAATAGCCAGCCATGGTCATCCCAAAATTATTAGATAACTTTCTTTGGGTGTAAGGGACTCAATTATCTGAAAATTTACTATATATTCCCATCCATCCACCTTAACAAGAACATTTTCAATGATGCCCTTGGGAATAGCTATGGATTGATTTTTCATCTGCAAGATTGTAGTTATGGGGCATAAATCAATAAGTTCCAATTTTTCCATCACATCAACAGTAATTACGTTAATGGTTGCTCCAAGGCCCACCAAATCATTAGGTATTGCTACCTCATTAATTGTTACTATTATAAGCAGACTACCTAGATCGTCATATTTTAGAGTAGTGGTCATCCCAGCCAATAAGTCAGCTAGGTACTCATTTATGTGGACAGTATTGATTCATTTTGGTTTCCTCCCAGGGGTTTTAATACACAACTATTTAATCAACTAGTTTAACTCAAGAATCTCCTTAATCACTTGTAGCAAAGGGAATTCAATCTACAATTTTTTAATTTCCTGTATCAATGCGGTTTCGGTGGGTGAGGTCATTTCTGGAGTATCTTTCATAGTAATTGGTTTCAGATGCTCCGGAAAAGGTGCTTTGATTTTATCCTTAGGAGTGGGATCCTTCTAAATTTCAAATGGATACTAACCCCCCTCCTCCTGAGGTAGGTCAAAAGCTCCAACTAAAGATGGCAGGTCGGGCTTGTGTTGAGTTGTTTCTGGAATTTTTTCTACATATATGAGCATTATTGTGGTCTTCTCAGTAGACTTCTTAATAGGTTCATCTAGGATATCTTCAATAGTCGGTTGCAAAAGTGTTTTTCTAGACCTTAATTGTAGGTTTCCACAGTGTATGGCATTAAGTCCAGTGATGTTGTCTTGTTCGGAAGAATACACTAGAGTATTTGGGCAATTGTTCTTTGGCTTCAGAACTGGTTGCGCCATAAGTGGTGGTTGGTTAACTTGTTCATTTTTTTGTTGAGTAGGCATCCTCCTAGGGCTAGTATAAAACTGATGTTGAGGAGGTTGATTCCATTAAGGAATAGGGTTTTGAGGGTACCACTGTTGTTGAAGTTGGTTAGGCCACTGAGGGTTTCCCCAAGATTGACTTTCCCACTCAGGTGGTCCCCAAGGATAGGTTACCCAATTAGGGGGTACTGGAGGTGGTGCCTATGGCCAGGGTATTTCCCATTGATTATTGTTCTAATTGGGTTGGGGTCTCCAATTAGGGTTGGAGTTCTAGCCATAGGAAAAATTTCCTCCAGTTCTTTGATTTACAACATTTACTTCTTCCTCAACTAGGGTTGTTCTTTTCTTGGAATTCTTGATGGCATTCAAAAGCTCACATTGATTGGTGGGGTGATTTTTTTCACACTTGAAAAATTTCAATCTTGTCAACTTTGTCCAAGGGACATTCCCTTAGCAAATGTTGGTTTCAACACCTAGGGCAGTAAATAGACAAAGTTTTAGGATTTCGTGTTTTGGCCTATTTTTTGTCTAAGGTGGTGTTTAGCTGAACAAGAATTTTGGTTTTGAAGTTGGCTAGCTCTTCACAAAGTTTTCTTATGTCATTGGAACCTTTAAAGAGAGTGGACTTCCCGATTCCTCCTTGAGTTCTAGAGAAATTCTAACACAATTCCATAATATCATCCAATCCCAATTGGGACACATCTCCTTTTCCCATTAAGTCCAAGCTCCTCTAAGCTTCGTCATTGAGACCTTTAAGGAATAGGGTCTTCAAAATATCAAAACTAATAGCTTCTCCACCACAACGTTTGGATAAGAAGATAAAGCTATCTAGGTAATCCTCTAAAATTTCATCCTCATTTTTCCCTATCTTGAACAATTCCTATTTCCTATTGCTGACCCTACAGTAACTTTGGTATTTCTCCATTAAAAAAAACTCCATTTCATCCCAGATGGTTATCAATTGAGAAGCTAATCCCATAAACCAACGCATGGTTGAATCTTTCAAAGTGGAAGAAAAAATCTTGAGTTTCTAATTATCATTCTTGTAGTCATATGTCTGACACAAGACTTTAAACTCAAATACAAACTGATTAGGGTCCTTAGTAGACAAACCTCGAATGGTTGGCAAGAAGGTTGGTGAGGTGTTTTTCATTGGCGTATCATCATTTGCATCAATATCAATAGGATAAGTGAATGTGTGTGGTGGTGGAGGGTTATTATTATTGTTGGTGGAATCTCTACAGTCACCCATGATGTTGAAGGGGATGTGATCCTCTTCCAAAATTTGCTCAGTTGGGCAAGGTCCTAGAGTTTGCAAAGGAATATACTCCTTGAGCACTATACGTTCTCTTTCCAAGGTATGTGGGAAGGTCTCAGGTTGACCTTGTTTGGTCAATTCCTCAGTAAGTTCATGATCTAAGTTTCCTTCCTCCCTACTTGTTGTTGGTATGACAATTGAGGGGGTTTTTGGTATGAATCTTCCATGGGGGCCTCGTTTCCTGACCATACAAAAAAGAATCCGAAGAACTATTTTTATTCCTAAAAGAGGTATTCAAGATATCTCCTATTAACACTAGAAAAAGAAAGGTCCCTAACAACGACGCCAAAAATTGATAGGTTGTCCTCAAGTCCTAACACTTTAGTTAATAAACACATTAATCTATCAACCGTGTAGTGTCCAAAGGCTATATGCAATAGAAGACATCTCAACTATCTCTCTTAGGTTTCCTAAATACCAAACAACTAAATAAAACCCTAAACTAAAAATCCTCTGAACTCTGAAAGCAAGAAATCATCTATCTAGAAAATTGGAAATAATTAAACTAGAAAATAGAAAACTATGAATTTGAAAAGCATCACCACTAAGCTAGAAAGCATGGAAATGATTAGTCTAAAGAATGTATAGATTGTTGAAGAAGTAAAACTCGTAAAGAAACTAGGAAACATTGATCTAGTGCAAAAGATAGCAATCTAGATAGCTAGCATAAAATGAAGTAACAATCTGAAACAACTAAAGGAAGGTGCTCCGGAACTTCAGACACTAAATTCAAAGACTACAAACTTAGCTACAACCTATAGGATTGATATTGATAGCATGACATGCGCATGGAAATAAATTCCAATCTCAATTATTAATCTACTAAATGAAAGTATAGAATGAGAAGTAAAATACTTATCTATCTAATCTATAACCCTCGAGTGGCCAGCTCTTGGGTATCTCTACAGCTATCTCATATCACATGCACTGGTATTCTCTAAATTACTTCATTTAGAGGACTCCATTCATATTTCTCAGTAATTCAAAGAGTGGTGGGAAAAACTCATTTTATTCATATGGAAGTTTAACTAAGAAAGAAATAATGGCAACATAATGATATTCTTCTATATTCATCATTTTCAATAGTTACATATTTATATGAAACCGGTTAACAAAATCCTACTTTACAGTTAATAAATTCTTCAATAGATTGGCAACAACTAATGGAATTTAAAGCCCATGACATGAAATATTAAAGAAGCTCGACATGAGCTATAAATTCTTTAGAACTGAAAATAACATAAACTATAAAGACTCGGTCCATAACGTATGCTCTTGAAATTTTGGCGCCCACTCACTTGTCTTCAATGGTATTGAAACCTATGTTAATCCCCTTTTTTACTAGAATGGTAACTAGTGGTGGAATTTGACCTATGGAATGCTCAAGAACGAAACCATTAAATTAGCACAAATTAGCTTATTTCAACTAATTTCAAGAAATAAAGATTGCATGCTTATTCATAAAAAGAGAGCAATTATTTATCCTCAACATAACCAATTGGCAGGGTAAGTTTGGCTGAAAGGTATAAGGTTGAGTCCATTATATTGATGAGGTTATTTTTACCTCATCACCTCACTTCAAAAAAGGGCAAAATGTAGACGCTTAAAAATTTCTTGAATGATACTACACACTTGAATCTGATATACTAACATCGTTTTGTCCAGAAATTCATCCTCTTTTCGCCTATTTGATTAAATAAGCCTACTTATTTAATTAAATGTATCATTTTCATCTATTGATCCAATTAATCTAATTAGGTTAATTCCTACCCTTTCACACTAACATTTCATCTAGTTTAATCGAATAGTGCAAATTATTTAATTTAAACCCTTTCCTTTATCTACTCTCATTTAATTAAATAATCTAAATCATTTAATTAAATGTCACAACCCCTTTTGATTAAATAAGTTAATTATTTAATGGATGTCCTATTATTCCTCATCTTACACATTAAAATTTAGCTTTAATTACTAAATTTCTAATTTCCCCTCACATCCACTTTCATAGGGAATATTCTAAAGGAATATTCTCCTATTTAGCTCCAAAAAGGGAATGATTTCTTTCAAAAAAACTTTATAACAAACTTTCAAAGTTGTTACAAAGTGTGTGTTTTGAATCATTCTCATCCCTTGATCTTTCCTTGATACATGTGAACTTTGATTCTCATCCATTGATGAGAATCCTTGATCCATGCTTCACCCTTCATTCCATATTGACCATTGATTGACCAAATCAATCTAAGCCATTGATTCTTCATTTGCTCTCCTATAAATACATCACCATTTGGAGAGAAATGGATCCATCTTAAGATATCAAAGTTATGCTATTGAAATTCATACTCACTTGCATCCATATTTAGCATATTGTTAAGAATTTTAGATTAATCTCCATCTATTTTAGCTTAAGCATCCATTAATGGCTTTCATTTTAGATTAGCTCACATCCATTTTAACATAGTTTATATCCATGGATTCCATCTTTGAACTTCATTTCTATTTAGCATAGCTTGCATCCATCTCCATCTAGTTCATAATATGACTATGATCACAACACTTATGTCGGGAGGAGGATCTTGATATCCTAATCTTTTGGTTTCTTCAATAAGAAGTTTCTCTAAAATTTTGTGAATTTCATGCTTAGTAGTTATGTCACATCCTTGTTTAGTTAAAATCTTAAAGCCTTTGTTATAAGTCTCTTCTAGGTTGATAGGAGTATTGGCCACTTTATTAACATAAGATGGATAGGTATGCATTTGATTAGAGGAGCTAGATTCACTCATTGTTGGAATTTTAGGCTTAGTTTGTGACTCAATTTTAGGATGTAAAAGACCAAACATCTCAAGTTGTGTTGGTTGTTTCATGGAAGGATAAAAGGATGCATTATTCTCAAGATTGTTAAGGAAATCCTTTATGAACTCATGCATGCTAGCATCATCTTCTCAAATGATGTCAATTTCACAAGGACACTCTAGGAGTTGGTTGAGCATGGTGAGGGTCAATTGCATTGGGATCGTTTCCAAAAACACAACTTAAAAAATCAACCAAGGAGAACAAATACTTCCACATATTGTTAAAACGCTTATCCATTCTCATATTTTTAGATTTAAAACAAGTTAATTTTTTTATTACATTATGCAAAAACCTGGAAAATGCAATTTTAAAATCACACCATGCACTCATTTTATCAAATGAAGCTAAATATGTCCAAATTGAAGAAACAAAAATTTTGCAAATAGAAATAGAAATATGAGAACAGTAAACAGAAATGCATAAATGAATGTTTTAATGCCCAGAAAATTAGAAAATGGCCCTAATTAGGGACTCATTCGCCCTAGCGTGAATGGGTCCTAGATGAGGGTTTTTAAAAAGATTTTTATAGATTTCTAAGTTAATTTCAGTGGTTTCCAAATTCTAATCTGATACAAGAAGTTATAGTTTGATTTTTCTATGAATTTAATGTTGAATGCAAGTGCAAAATGTGACAAAATGACAACCTAGAAAACCTAATTTGTTATGCAATTTTGTTTTAATTTTCAAATGCAAATTAATATGATGAAATTGTTAGAAATTTAGTACTTGACATATAGTATTAAATAAATAAATTAACATGCTATTGTTAATTTAATAAATAAAAATTTGGTTTTGGGAGTTATATTCTCATAACTTGTCTTAAAGGCAATACAATGTAATAGTTTGCAGTGTGATGTGAATGACAGTATTTTTAATTTGGGAGCAATCTCAATTTTTTCTATTTCATTTCAATATGGCATCAGAGCAGGTTTCTTCTTGGACCTCTCTCATATTTCCTTCCATTCATTTGTTTCTTCCTCACAATGGTGTTTGCAATGGTACTACAATGAAGATGACATGCAACTTCTATTGTTTTCTACCATTCTTGCATTTTTCAACAAGTGAGAAATGTATACCATGTGAAAAACCCTTTTGACTCCATCATTCATCTACATTTCTTCTCTTTCTCTCCATTGTGTTCATTCTTTCCATTGTTTGACATTCCATTTTTCCCATTGTTATCATCCCAAAAAAAATAAAAATAAAAATTATATGTCAATACCCCAATCTACTGCAAGCATATGTTCAAACTTGGAAATCATGCATCTCCATGTTCTTTTTGGGCACAGTATTCATTAGTAGTGTCAGGCATTTGAGAGGCATTTTAAAGATTTTAATATGTAGTACATTAGTTAAGCGTTGAACTCCATTGCTAGCAACATTTCTGTGGAGGCTATCAGGATATTCATTTATATGTTGTTGGCCATTAGAGCATATCTAAGGACCACTTCAAAAGGTGTGGAATAAGGATATTTTAAAGGCATATTCATTTATGTGGTTGGTTTGTGTTTTGCACTCACACAATTGATGCACAGAAATATATCTCAAAATCACAAATTTATGTCAAGGCGTTTAGAGAACAAAAGGAAGCATTTTTTTATGGGTTTTTTCTTTTATTTTTGAAAATTTAAGGACACATTTTATTCAACACAAAATGGATAAATTAAGCCTTTATGAAAAATTTGATGGAAATGATTTTCATAGTTGGAAAATTCAGATTCAATTATTGTTAATTGAAAGAGATCTTTGGGAAATTATTGATGGTACAATGCCAAAGCCAACAGATGCGGATGAACTTCAAAAATGGAAGGTAAAAGATAAGAAACCATTGGCTATAATTGGTCTCATTTTATCTAAACCTTATTTTCATCATCTCTATTTTAAAAAATCTTCTAAGTATATCTGGGAAACATTGAATACTTTGTTTGGATCAAAATTTGATAGTGCAGAAATAACTATAAAACAAAAGTTGTATGGTTTGAAAATGGAAGAAGATGAATATATAGTGTCTCACACCAATAAATTTTGTTCCTTGATAAATCAGTTGGCTAGTATAAATGAATAAATAAAGGAAAATGATGCAAAAGCAATTCTTTTAAATAGTATGCCAAATAGTATGTCTCACAAGGTATTCACCTTAAGAAAAATAAATCCAAGTCTAGAAAGTATCATATCTACATTGCTTGATGAAAGAAACAAACATGTTTTAGAAGAAGTTGCATTAACTGCACAAAACGAGGCTAATACTTCTTACAAAAAATCCAAACATATGACGAAGTTCAAACATACAAGTGGCACATGTTTCTATTGTAAAAATATTGGACATGTACTACTAAATTGCAAACAGAGAGCACAGGATCTTCTTGATGGAAATTTGGAAGATAATGCGTTGATAGTTGAAGGACAGAACCACACTTCAAGTGGTGAAGAAATTCCACATCAAAGTGATGAAGAATATGTATACTAATTTCTTCTTGATGGAAATTTCCAAGATAATGCGTTGATAGTTGAAGGACAGGACCACACTTCAAGTGGTGAAGAAATTCCACATCAAAGTGATGAAGAATATGTATACTAATTTCTAGTTTTCATCTATGTCAGTACTAAGGGGGGTGTTAGAAATTTTGTACTTGACATATAGTGTTAAATAAATTAACAAGCTATTGTTAATTTAATAAATAAAAATTTGGTTTTGGTAGTTATATTCCTATAACTTGTTTTATATAGAAATATTGGCCTTTTAAAAGCAATACAATGTAATAGTTTGCAGTGTGATGTGAATGACAATATTTTTAATTCGGGAGAAATCTTGATTTTTTCTCTTTCATTTCAATAGTAATGATATGTAAATGATATGCAAAATGATTAAGTTTTTTTATATTTTTTCAGATTTAAAAAATTTAAAGATGCAATCCTAAAACCCTTAAATGAAATGAAAAGTTAAATGAAAACTAGACACCCTAAATAAGACTCAATTCAATGCAAAGAGATGCAAATGAATGCAAGATCTAAATCTAGGGTGCAAATGGACTCCAAAATTAGAAAATGCAATGATCAAACTCAGGTTCACCATAATGAAAAAGGGTGAAAAATGGGGCTATATGAAAGGGGGTTCACCAAAATGATAACAAATAACCCTATTCTCCACTATTTCATTCAAGAAATGGGATCCAAACAATGAAGTGATTATCAACCAAAAGGTGAGTCAAATCAAGGTATGAATCAACAAATTTCTCCTTTATGCAAGGACGAGGGTATGAGCTAAATAGCACTTTGGGGAGAAATATTAAAACCATCAAACAAAATGCAAAATGCAAACTATAAGATGCAAATGAAAGACTATACTCAAAACTATTGGAAAAAACAATCAAAAGGTAGATTTGGAAAAGGGAGAATGGTGTGTACCAGTCACCAAAAGTCACTTTTTGAAGCTCAGTGAGGACTCATTCACCCTATGGTGAATGGGTCCTGGCTAGGGCTCTGCAAAAATCCTTTCTAGGTTCTCTTTTATTGTGTCTACACTCCCATATTCCTAATTCTCACTATCAAATAGCCAAAAAATAAATCTTGTAGAAGAGTTTCTATGAAATGACAACTTTTCTTGCAACTTTGACAACTTTGCAAATTTCTTCAATTTTTCTCTTCAAAAGATCTTTCTCCTAAAAAAATTCAATCATGCATCAAAGAGAGAAAAATGTTGTTTGGTAGGTGAATGGGGTTTTTCCTTCGTCAAACCCCATTTTAGTATTTAAACTTTGTAATGAAATAAAATAGCATGAAGGGATGATGAATGAACAAGCAATGTCACAACTCACCAAACATTTCTTTGAACCTTGGATTGTAGATTTGCAACTTGCATGAATGGGCTTCAATGGATGTGAATCTTGATCATGAAACTTTATTTGAAACAATACCTTTGAATACTTGAATATATCTTGAACTCTACATCACCATATTAGCTCAAACAACATGCACGATATAATATGACTTTGACATGATAATAGAAATATTGTTTGCTACAATAATCTTCAATAAATATGCTCTTGAATTTCTCTTGATATCATAAAATTGCCATAGGGATGCTTGCATAAAAACACTAGGATGAAACATAGTGAAATGACCTCTTATTTATACATATCTTAACATTAATTCCCAAAATTCAAATATCACAAGCCAACATCTGAATACACATTTGAAATCATTGAAAAACTACCAAAAACATATTTTAAATTAGGGTCCTAGGAATGGGTCCTAGGTCACTTACCTAGGACACACATTCTTCAAGGATGAGTGTTATGTTATATCATTAATGAATGTTTGGTTTTCTCCTTTAAAAAATGAAATTAATTAAGGCTTGGATTTGAATTAAAGGGGTCGATTACAGAAAATTAACCTCAATTAATTAATGAATCCCTAGATTAGTGTGAAAGTATAAAGGTACACCTTAAAACACCAAAAATAAGGCACAATTAAGTCCATTTTAATTAAAAGGCCCTAAAATTAATGTGAATATGTAAAATACATATTACAACACTAAATTAAGGCATAATGTATTTCTTTTTTATAATTATTTATTTATTTCCAAATTAAGTGTGAAAAAGGGATACTTTTTCCTACACTACCGGGACAAGGATCCATTGGCATTAGGGTGTCATTACAACAAGCGTTGAAGATTTGTAAAATTTTGAGCATCAGGCCTGAGGCTTACCTTGTATCACTTGCTAAAGAGAAAAGAGTTAGTCATTTTTAGCTAAGTCTAATCAGGATTTGGATTTCGAGCTTGAGGCTTACTCTTTGCTGCAAGGGATCAAACTTTAGGCTTCGGTCATACCTTATACCAAATGCCTTAAAGAGATAAAGGAAGTCTGAGTTAAGTTTAAAAGGCATCAAACTTCGGGCTTAGGTCATACCTCATACCAAATGCCTCAAAGAAATGAAGGAATAGGTTAAGTTTGAGATGGCATGATTCATTGGTGTTAAGAATTAATTCTTACCTTTTGCACGTCAGAGATCGACCCTAAGGCTCATTCCTTAACATAATGATAAGTATGAAGTAAATTGTAGTAAAGTTTGAAAGGGTGTTGGACATCAGGCTTGGATGTTAAGGCTTACACCTTAACATAAATTCAAGGATGTGGAAAGAAAGAAGTTTGAATGCCAGTACCCAAAAAGGTTTCAGGGATCCAAGATTGGCCTTAAGGCTTATGCCTTAACATAATATTAAGTACAAAGGATGAGGGAGACCCAAACGCTGACACCCCAAATGGTCTTAGAGTTCACAGGTTGGTGTTAAGGCTTATGCCTTACCGGGAATGTTAAGAAAGGGGTATGATGAAACCGTAAACCCCAACACCCGAAATGGTCTCAATGTTCATGGGTTGGTGTTAGGGCCTTTTCCTTAACATGGAATAGAGGAAATGGAAAGGTGAAACCTCGAGCCTTAACACTCAAAATAGTTTTAGTATTTGTGAGTCGGCTTTGAGGTTTAAGCCTTAACATTTTGTTGGTATGTGGTAAGAATTATGTCTAAAGGTTGACACCCGAGAGAATTAAGTTTGACAATGTTTGCAAAGGATTGTTTCAAACTTCACAAATCTATAGGTTGGATTTCACCTTAATACAAAGGCATGAAATCAATAAACAGGAATTAGTGATCCCTGTCCTATGACAACTTAAAGCATTGTTTGAAGTCTCACACTTTGATGTAAAGGTGGGAAAATGGTAAATGGTAAGGCCAATGGCCAAACCCTAACTTTCATAAAGAGGATCAGACACTGTGGTTTAGTCTTTAATGAAAGTAGAGACTAAACCTAATTCTCAACTCACAACACACATATGAACCTCAAAAAAAAATGCAAGAAATTAACTCAAAAACAAGGTATCAATTAAGAACAACTGAAAATACATTCATTTGCAGCAATATAGGTTGATTAATTCCAGTAAAAATCTGATCCAAAACTGATAAGAAATAGCAAGAACCAATTACATTTTTTTTCCTATTAGGGTTAGAAGGCAGATATCTAAAAGTTAAATGTAGATTTGATCAATAAAACATAGAAATAAAACACACACAAAAATTATAGCAGCAACAAGACAACACAAAGAATTTAATGCGGTTCACCCAATATGGGCTACATCCACAAAACCGCATCCATCCAATGATTTTATTATCCAGTACAAAACATATTACAATCTCACGAATAATGCTATACAGCAACTCATCCCAACCGCTTATAACAAGCTTTTTAGAAGCTTCCAGAATTAGGGTTCTACAAAGTCAGTTTTTTCTTTGCCACATACCAACATTTCCTTCAACCACATACCAACATTACAAAGTGTACAATATAGTATGATCAATTGCCACATACCAACATTTCCTTCAACCAAAATTCTTTCACAAGTTTTTTTTCTCCTTCCTACAACTTGCAAATCCTCAACTGAAACCTCTACTAAAACTCAACCATGGATTCTCCAATCCATTTGCTACTACAAATACCTCTTCAAACCTGCAAACAAATATTATTTTTCCTCTCCCATCAAAAATCTATTCCTTCGGATGATGAGCTTCAAATCTAGCAACCACCCCCCCCCCCCGAAAATGATAAAATAAAGCATATAAATTAACTCCTCAACTTTCTTGTATATCCCAATTTTCTATGCTTGGAAATAGACAATATGCTTTCAAAAATGAATTAAAAATCATTAAATATTAAAAAGGAGTCTTTTTCGTAACCTTCATCCATGATTGGCCAAGAAAATTAGCCACTTCCTCACAAATAGGGGCCCCAAAGTAGAAAAAGCCAAACCACATGCTTTTGGGCGTCTAAATTCTTCATGTAAAAGTTTAGGAACAATAAATTAGCTATTATAACTTGTAACTCCCAAAATCCCATGCCCTAGAAGGTATATTTGAATAGTTTTTCCTTTTTGAACTTCAAAACTCAAAATTTGCCTCCTAAATTGTCTCCAACACCACAATTTTTACAACAATAAAATAAGGCCAATAATTTAATTCCATATTTTGGCCTTAATATCACATTTATTTCTCACACAAAATTATTAAAATAAAATTTAAATCACTCCTTTTTTTGGTTGATGTTGATCACAGTTTCACCTAGGATGCTCTTGCATCAGTCTTGTTTCTCGAGGCCTTCAAATCATGTCAATTATGAGGTAGAAGGTAAAGGGTAAGGCCGGTGGCCAAACCTTGATAGGTGAAAAGAGCTTTGAACATATGTGTTCTGACTTGCTTGGTAAGCTCTACTATGCACTCCAAGCATGACGTAAGGGGGATTAGTGATCCCTAACCCCCGACAAGCATGAAGGAAGAAGTCATCCACCATTCTACAGAATGCTTGCATTGACTCAGGTTGACCAATGCGGGTATGTGAGATAGTGACATGTGGCAAGAGATGATTGCTCAAATGAATTATTCACATCAATGTTTTGAATCATTGGAAGATCTACAACTAAAATTAAAGTAGGTCAAATCGGATGGGGATGTTTTAAAGCAAGATCTAGTAATTAAGATGTGCTAGATCAAGGTGAAAATTTCAAGATTGATGGCTTGCATTCAAAGGCTAGATTGTGTCAGTGGCTAGGAAAATGGAGCTAGGGCATGAAAAATGATATGTCAGCTCCAAGCAGCATTCTTGTAAAGGAATGAAGGAGATGGACATGACCATCAATGCAAAAGGTCAGCTATGTAAGCTAAATGATATCGAGCAAATGGGGACAGAGGATTAAATGCATATCAAATTTAGAAGAGGTTGATCATACAAGAAGATGGAATTTAATGTAAAACAAACCCTAGTTTATGATACACCAAAAATTGTAAGTGCAATGAATTGGATCAGGGGTGCATGACTTGAGGTGTGGAAGCTTGTCAATGAACAAAAGAGGAGTGAAGTTCACTTTGTGGAAAAAAGGAAGGATGGCATGAGCTTCGAGAATGGGAGAGAATGAAGCTAAAGGAAATAGCGAAGGCAGTGACAAGGATGGGACTTTTCCCAAGCTGGGGAGGTTGGAATGCACAAAATCACACTACCATTTCAGGTTTATTGTTTGAGGTAATTCATTTATTTGGGTTTCCATGGAGGAAAAAGGATTGGAAAGAAAAATCAAAGACTCAAGACCCCATCTCAGGTCCTTGGAAAATATTTATGTAGGTATGGAAGTCTATCTTTAGCTGGTTTTAAACATACCCACCTAGTATTTCATACATATAGATGCATTTGCATGTTGGAACCTATCATGTGTATTGGGGGCATTAGTTGTGTATTTCATGTATTATTTTAGTGGGGTAATATTTGGGAGTTATGGTTATACCCAAATCATATCCATGAGTGTTTGGGGATAGTGTTTAGAATTTTTGGCTTCCATCAACCATTCCATTGGTCTCAAATGAAACCATTTTTCATAAGCCATCGTATGGTGATTTTAATGTTATCCCTAAATGAATAGAGTTTGGGTTTCTACGTCCTTCTTGATCTTCAAACACCAGTAATAGTAAATTATATATAATTTTTTGAACCATAATAACTGGTAAAAATGGTGGATTTCAGAATGCTCTATTCAACAAAATTCAAGTATCTCACTCATCGAACTATTTCACAATTACTTAGCTAAATATTGTCTTGAAATGTTATTTTATATTATCTGAATGGAAGACCCATTTCATCATCATGGGGCTAAAATATTTCTTGCTTGGGGGTTTGGCTAGAGCTCACAAGGCTTCATGATTCCAATATGGTCAAGTGGAGAGCAAGTTTGATTTTTTTGAGTTATATCATTGTTGTTACTAATTTTGTGGTTAGAGATGGTCATCAAAATTTTCACTAAACTAGGATTGCTACCTTGAAGAGAAAAAGATATATTAATTCTAGACAATAAATTTCCATGCATGTGTGATGTGCATTGTTTATGAGTAAACTATCTTTATAAAACTTGTGCATATCTTGAAAGGATTCTTGGGATGAAACAAGATCCTTAGAAAGTAAGCAGTATGAAATTATAAATCCAGTATTAAATTTTCCTAGCCTTAATACTCAGTATATTCAAATTTAGCAAGGGAATAATATTGCAAGATTCCCTCAAATATCTTTCAACCACTTATTGATCAACAAAATAAGGGAAATATAAGATATTATTACCAAGATCCCCATAATACATTATTATGTTAATACACAGATTCAACTCGTATTATGCATGATTGAGTTTTGTCAAATTATTAGGGGATCAATTCTATACCATTATGTGCTTAAGGTATCCTTAACGAGTCTTTTGATCCCCAGCTTCACCTAAGTGGGTGGCAATCGACTGTGAAACTGTCTGGGATGACCCTAGAAAGGGTTGTGTACTCACTCATTTAGTTCATAAATAAAATAATAGAGTTATAGGATGTATTGGATTAGAGAAATGCATTTGGCATATATTAATGTTATTGGGTTATGAATGTCACAAAGGTAGAGTCATCTTTGAAACTAAGGATTATAACCCTTGTGTTAGTCAACCAAGCATATGATGGTTGAATTGTCTAGAAAGATTCAATATGTGGATTGTCTTATTAACCTTTCACCCTGTAATCTTATTAATGTTATATGTTGGCGTTTGTATTATTTGGATTAAAACCACAACTTCAATTATAATCATATATTTAAGATATGATATGGCCACCTTCATCCTAGACTATACTTGGTTATTTGTTTTGCCAAGTGGTTCTTCAGTAGTGTTACAATTAGGATTGTTAACCACTATTCTTTGTAGTAAAAAGAGAATTCCTCGTAAATTAACTATTGTTGATCATTTTATGTACTTACTATTGTTTTGAGTAAGTCATGATGTAAACCTTGGTCTTATGTGTGATTGTTGATCAATCAAATATGGGTTGGGTGAACTCAAGTTGTCAAATTACAAAGCCTCTATGCAATATGTAGGCAAGACCATTAGAGATGAGTCGTCGAGGACTAGGTATGGCCCTAGGTCTTGTTCTATTATTATTACTTTGAGATTACTATTGATATATATTATATTGCATAACATGTGACTTGAACTATGTTTCAAATTGTTAATTAGTTGGTAGAACTAATTAGGTCTATCTCAACGATGTGGATTTCATGTCTCCACCTGAACCCGGCCATGATTGTCACAATAGTAGTTTAACTGACCAAGTTCTTTTAATTGATTGGTCAAATGTAGTTATGCTTCATGAAGTGCATGTATTGGAAGCAACCTTTTGTGAATTATGTAGATGTTTGTGATCAAAGTTTGAAATTTGTGTTTTTTACTTAACTGTAATTTGGTAGAAAATTTGTGGGCATTATAGGTTCACACATTTTTTATGTCTATTTTCATGGAACCAAGAGAGTGGTCAATTCCCTCTATATCATTGAACTTGGTTATCTAGAGAGAGATCATGGTATTCTCACAACAACTAACGTTTTAATTATTTATTTTTTAGTTGACTAATCTCATATAGCAACTATCCCACCAACTTCTTCAATTTCAATGTTAACTTGTTAATTTTAATAAATTATAGATGGTTTTCCACCTTTTATCCTCAAAATAATTTATTTGATCTTCAAGAACTCCTAACAAAAAAACCGACTTCATCGCATGCTTTAAGTTCCTTTCTCGTTGAACTCTACCTATATTTTATCATGTCGAGTTCTTTCTAATATTCCTCTTCATCCACTTCTACTTACAGAGTTCTACATATCTTTCTAACTCAAACATTTTTATCAACATCTATCTTCATTATTGTAATTTCATTAAAACCTTTAAACTCATTCTAATCATTATTTTTTGGATCTACTTCTACTCTTATAATATTTAAAACCAATTTCATGATTAACCAATAATATTCTTCAACCTTTCCTTTTCTCTTATTTTAAGAATTTCATTTTTTTTAACAATATTTATCTAACACTTAGTTTAAATAATATATAAAAACTATTTAATCTTCCTCGTATCCATTATCCACATATATATTAAAATGAAAGCTTCTAAATATGGTTGATTCATTCTCTCTATTTAAATATAGTTGTTAGGTTTATATAATCCTTTAGAATAAGGAAGATATTTTAAGGGCCTCCTAGATTTTAATTATAAAAAAAAAAAAGTTCTTGTCATTATAAAAGTATCCTTAGAAGTTTCTTTCTACATAAATTAATATAAAACTGCTATTTGTGTCCTATGATAATATAAATAGTCAAAAAATTAATATATTTAAAGGTCCACTTTCATAATGAATCATGATATATTCAATTATAATGATACAACTTATAAATAAATAAATAAAGTTCCATCTCAACCAATTATAGATTTTGGTTCTAGTGATATCACTTGAAAATAAATATCTAATCTTTTAAAAGAGAAACATTAATATATGTGTTAAACGTTTGTGACTTCAGAGTTTACAAAAAGATTTTTAGTTTTACTTAATTAAAAACATTAATGTATGTGTTCATTTTATTTATTATTGGTAATAATATTAAAAAGTGTTATTGAAATAGTGGTAGGTGTAAATATTTATTTATTTATTTATTTATTTATTTATTTATTTATTTATTTTTATTTATTTATTTATATATATATATATTATTTGATAAGAAAAGATATAGAATATGTAAATTTATTTATGCAAACCAAATCAATATATTTTTTGATTTGTATTTGTAGCTTCTATGAAAATTTGTGCAGTTTTAATGGACGTGTTAAATTAATAATTCGCCACTGTTTACCGTCCAAAATCAATACATGAATTCGATTGAATTTTCAGCTTGCGCATATGGCAATTGAAGGATGTGTTAAATATATTATTTCAATTGAACTTGGATTATTGGCCAAAGGAATCTTACTAGTACATTTCTTACAGTGTTCTCCCCTATTTTTGTCTCTTCTTTCCAGAGAGTTCGACTAAGAAAATCGTCAGCCTATTTATCATTTCTCTATTTTTTCTTTATACAACATGGATTTTCTAAGGTAAGGGTTATAGATGGATGGCAATGTTCTATCCTCTTGTCATCGATCAACAAATGTTGTCATCTTCATCAGAAAAAGAAAAAATCTATGAACCATCTAACAATATTACCTCCACATCAAAAAAGTGTTACAAAGAAGAGAAGGAACTGAAAGAAAAGGATGGTTAAAAATGTGGAACCGAGAAGAGGAGGAAACAAAAGGTTTTCTGTGATGTGCAACCAAAAACAAAAGATGCTTCCAAAGACAAAGAAGACAAATGTGCCTTTGATCAAAGGGAGACAATGGAGAAGGTAGCTCCCAATGAAAGGAAAGAGAAGAGTAACCATAGGTGCAAATATTTATAGTTATAATAGCTAGAGTTATTTAATTAAGTGTTTAAGTATTTCAAAATTTATTAGGGCACAAAAGTGATAAATAATTGTCTTATTTTTATTGACAAAATTTATTTTTGACTATTGAATCATTTAATTAAATTTATTTTTGACTATTGAATCATTTAATTTTTAAGAATAACAAATAACTACTTGTTTGCACATGTTGATATTAGTCTCTCTATAGTTTTTTTTTCTCAATAATCTTGATTTTTTTCAAAAATCCAATGTGTTCATCTATAATCAAACTTATACAATGACAAATTTAGTCCTATTTCTTTCATATTATTATATATAAATTTATGCATGTTAGTTGAGAGAATATGGTGCAATTGAATTAGCGTCGATTTCATCAAGAGACAATATTAAAGACATGAAAAAATCTAGGTTTGTTAGTAGAGTATCTGTACATGATTAGAAAATGTTTAAATAAAACTTACTCCAACCTCTATACAAAAATATGTGAATGATGGATCTAAACTAAACTAAAACATCCGAGAATAAATTTGTGAAGAAAGTCAAATAAAATCTTATGACGTCTTTCACAAAGGCCATTAAAAAACTCACATAATAAAATTAAATTGAAAAACACATCAAACATCCATAAATAAATTTCTAATTAAAGTGATTAAAAAAATATCAAGAAAATCTTGTGGCATTCATCCATAAACATTAAGTTATGCATAAATCTTATATAGTAAAATTAAAGAAAAAAATACATAAAATTTTAAATAATATTTAATATCATTTTATAAATAATTAAAATTATTTGACTGATAGAATAAGGAAATAGTCTTTATTTTGAGAATTAAATTAAAAAATATTTTATGGGACTCCCACTGGCCAAGGGCACTCAAAGTGGAAATTTAGGGAATACTTTGGTGGAATGCTGCAAGGATTGGGTTTCCTCATGGAAGAACAGATGGCTCTCTTGGGCGGGTAGACTAACAATGTTGAAATCTGTCATTTCTACTCTTCCTATATTTATGATGTCTTGCCTACAGTTATCAGTGGGAACGAGCAAGACCTTGAATCATGTAATGAAGGACTTCTTTTATAAAGGCAACTCTGATCAAAAGAAATTTCCCCTTATAAAATGGCAAAAGGTATGCGAAAAACGTGAGAGAGATGGTGTTGGTCTGAGGAATCTTATTTTTGCAAAACAAGGCATTGGGGGTAAAGTTAGCTTGGGTTGTTCACTCTCGTCTTGATATGAAATGGGTAAAGATAGTGAGAGAAAAATATCTAGAAGAAGAACCCTATTGCTTATTGGTGGCGAAATCTTTACCAATGGGGTCTTGTATATGGAATTTCATTAGGAATTCCAAGGATCTCATTACAAATTATCTCACATGGGAAATCAAGGATGGGAAAGACACTCTTTTCTAGGAGGATTCTTGGGAAGGGTACCCAGCCCTAGCTGAAAACTTTGAGCTCAAATGAGTAAGGGAAAGAACGGAGCAAGTTTGGGGTCTAAAAGTTTGTGATTACATTGACTTATAGAAACCTTCTTCAGAGGGTCCATATGTGTGGAAATCGGTGAGGAGTTTGAATCTTGAAGTTCGGGAAATGGAAGCGTTTGAGCAAGAATTGGCAAAAAGAAGAATTTGGTGCAGGCATGGGAGTGATTGCTTGAGATGGGATGCGTCTTCAAGTGTTGTTTACTCTGCTAAAATTGGATATGATATCTTGTCTTCAACGGGGGAGGGAAGTTTGGTGGTCCCAATGAGTTTATGTTGTAATAAAGCATGTCTCCCAAAGGCAGGAATTTTCACATGGGCAACAACACAAGGTAGAGTTCTTACTAGGGACAGATTTATTAAAATGGGTTATCATGGACCATCTAGATGCCCATTATTCCATGAGGTAGAGGAAATAGTGGATCATTTGTTTTTAAATTGCAAGTTCACATATCAGATCTAGAGCTAGTTGTGTGTGAAGTTGCACTGTTCTACAGCTTTCCCCAGTATGTTAGAATTTCTTATTGCCTGGCCTAATTCTTTTCAAAATTCTCTTTTTGGGGACTTATGGGTGATGAGTCCTTCAATGGTTTTATGGGAAGTATGGAAGGAGAGGAACCAATATCTTTTTCAGGACAAGGAGATGTCGATTCCAAGGTTGCAGTATAAAATAGAGGTGTGCATTGTAGAACTTTTCAATGCAAGATTAGAGGACAAAAATCCAAGCAAAATTAATTTTACAAAATGGGATGCTTGGGTACTAAAACAATGGTTTGGGATCAAAGCTCTACCTTTTGGAGGTTTAGGGAATGTGGCGTCAATGGATATGAGGAACAAAATAGTGTGGCTTCCTCTAGAGCAAGGTTGGGTCAAATTAAATTTCGATGGTGCCTCAAAAGGGAATCTGGGGCCATCAGGGGCTGGTTGTATTGTTCGAACCTCCACAGGTCATATTTTGGGAAGAATGGAAAAATCTCTTCCAGATGGCACTAATAATGCTACAGAATTCCAATCTCTCCTTATTGGTCTAAGTCTATGCAAGGAAATTGGAGTTAAAAATCTTGTGGTGGAAGGGGACTCTACTCTTGTAATAAATTCCCTCAGGTCTCATCAGATTCACAATTGGAGGTTGGGGGAATTTTTGGAAGCAGCATTAGAGCAGCTAAAATGTTTCGAACAAGTGATGTTCAACCATACGCTGAGGAAAGGTAATGTTGAAACTAACAGTTTATCAAATATGGGAGTGACTGGTCCAAATCTTAAAGAACTCGGTTTAGTAAGGAATTAAGCTTTAGGGGTGGCTGGGTGGGCTCCCCCCTCTCTTCTCCACATTAGCATGCTAGCAGGGATGGTTGCGTGCTATGGTGGTAGAGTGGAAGGGAAAAGGAGGACAATGAAGGGTATGACTAGGATTTTGTTCACGTGGCATAGGTTCCCATTTTCTTTCCTTGAGTTTGAGGTTGTCATAGGCATTATTACCCAGAGGTTGTTTAATACATATCAAACTTGGCACATTTGGAAGGTTGTCATTAGCAAGGGTGGTGACAAAAAGGTACTTGGTAGTAATTGAGCTAAAGTGTTTAAGTTGCATTTTAATGTTTTTTCTTTCATTCGTCTATGGTGCTAGTACTGGTTAGAGGTGGTGTTCATTGTGGATTCTATGTGTACTGGTGGTGGCGCTCATGACGAAGCGCTCTCACCTTGTCATCAAGGTCTTTGTGGATGGAGTGGAAAAGTTTGGGGTGGACACACCAATCTCTCTAAAATTGAAGGCTACACAAGCCTCCTTCAGAGAAATCAAAGACCAATGTCTAAAGTGGATTCTCACAAACAGGGACCCTCTAGTCTTGGTGGAAACAAAAATGATCCTAGGAGCTGGTTATTTGCCCAACATGGAATTCGGAAGAGACAACCTCCACATCTCTTCTCGGTTCCTGGCTTCTCTTTTGGATAATGGGGTGTCTAAGGCCGAGGCCAAACTGCTGCTGGTAAAGATGTTTTGAAAGGACCTGGTGAGCGGCTTAGATGAGGTGTTGGGCTTTGTTGTGGAGAGCAGAGGTGTTCTGAGGCCATGTGACCTCGAAAATATTCAGGATTTGGATGAGGCTGTGAAGTTATTTTTGTTCCTTCTCGACTTGAGCAGCCCGGCATTGAGCAAGCACATAATGGTGGTGGCGGTGGCTATCGATTTATTGAAGAAATTCTTCAGTCTTTTGGCGGCAGGAGGCGATAGGTGGGTAAAGGACTTTGAAGAATTTTTTTCTTTAAACAATTTTATGTGAGTTCTCTTTCCTGTGGATGGTGGTGTTGGTAGTTAGTTGGGTTTCGTTTCTCAGGCTTAATGGTGTTCTAACTATGTGGGGTTTATTGATTAAGCCCATTAATGGCCATTTTGAGAATTTTTGGGTGTATGGGGTTATGTTTGTTTACGGTTGGGGCTGAACCCTCATGGCTTTTTGGGTTTGTAGTTGGCTTTGGTGGTCGAGCGGTTGGTTCTAGTAGGTTGGGTTTCTTGTTTTGTCTTGTCTCTAGTTTTTTTGGTGCAGGTGGTTGGGTCAGGTTTTGATGGTGTTTGATGGTGGAATCATTACCTGTGTTTGCAAACGATTCTAATCTTCCTTAATTAATATATAAATCATAACTTGCATATCAAAAAAAAATTAAAAAATATTTTGAAATAAATATTTGAATATATATATATACTCAGTCATATATAAAAATTAAACAAAATTTTAGAAATAAATTAAAAGTAAATTATAATATTTAAATTTAAAATTATAACTAAATTATAACCTAAAAAATGGAATTAAATTATAACTTATATAAACTAATTATTAAAAAATGAAAATGTGTGAGTAGTAAAAAAATATTATTAATAAGACAAAACTTGGAGCTCTACACTGCGAAATTGTGTGAACTAGCAAAAAATTGTGAATACTTGTGAATTAATGAAATTCAAATTGAGAAGGGTTGTGAATCAGGGAAAAATCAAGAGATACCTACGATTATAAGAAAATAAGATGAAGCCAAAAATCATGCGGAAAGCATCCTTTGAATGGTCATATGAAAGTTCAAAACCTATATTCGTAAAGTGGCCCAACTCAATCCCTTTGCTAGAAAGAAACCAAAGCAAATCAATAAAGTAGAAGAATCTAGAAACCCCAAAATATCATAAAGAAAACCTGAATAAAGAAAACAAAAATGGTGGGAAATCAAACCATAAAAGAGGTCTAGAAAAAGAACACAAATACAAAGTTTCTCGTGATAAACCTCCAAGCAGGAAATATCAAAAGACACCAGAAAAATAAAAATTATCCAAACCATTGGAACCATAGGAATCAACAATAGAAATTGATGTCCAAGTAGAAATGGAAGAATATATAGACCTCCTCCTAGAAGCTACAATAATATAAAAAACAATCAAAAAGAGGAAAAGTAGGAAAGTCATAGAAGAATGGGCAAGGGAAAATTGGAAAGAGGACCACGCGATCAAATTCTTACCAAATGGCTTCTTTTTGGTAGTTTTCCTATCCAAAGAAGACAAGGAAAAAATCCTTAACCATGGTTTATGGAAAATGGATGGATCCCCATTATATATGTAGAAATGGGAACCTAATTTCAATCCCAAAAATCATAAGCCTCAAATGGAATCGAAATGGATAAGACTCTACAACATACCAATAGATTTTTGGATAGAGGATTTCTTGGAAAATATTTGGAAGATCAATAGGAACACTGACAGGTATTGATACCCAAATGCTAGAAAATAACTCATATCTCTATGTAGGCATCCAAATCGTTGGAATCAAGGAGATTCCAAAATAATTCATGCTAAAAACCAAAGCAGGATTGTGGAGGCAAGGGTTAGAAATAGAGGAAGAAAAATTCTTCTACCTTAAATGTGAAAAAAGAAATCACTTGATGAAAATTGTACAGTATCAATTAAAAAAAGGAAGATCTAGAGAAAGAAAGAAGTCTCCCTCAAAGAGGTGAAAGTTAACATTACTCAAAAGGATAATCCAAAGCCCCAGACACAAATTGAAAACATAGTAGTAGAAAAAGACAAGCAAATCAGTGAAAGCGTTGACAGAGGCACGACTAAAATCCAAGAAGAAGATAATCATTCACTTCCACAAACACCGAAGATAAATGAAGGAACTCTCTCTGAGAGTGAAAATGAGGAGGAACATGATGAAATTGATATAATAGAACCAAGGAACATCTCTCAATCGGTGGCAAGAATTCTAGAACCTATCAAAATTGCCAAGAAGAAAAGAGGAAGGAAATAAATAGAAAAGGGAAGAGTTGGCCCATGAAAAAGGTATAAAAAGCATTACCAAGATCTAGAAAGAAAACAAGGGAGAAGAGTACTCCCTCATAAGGAGACCATGAAGATAATAAGTTGGAATGTTAGGGGCCTAAACGCCCCTAACAAAAGATGCTTAATCAAGTGTCAACTGGAAACAACAGAGGCATATATAATACTTCTTCAAGAAACCAAATGGGAGGAGGAGGGAACCCTAGCCCTCCACATAAGCCAATGGGAACAATATTACTCTAATTCATATGCCACACCAGGGGGATCGGGGATTCTATGGAGATCTAACAATGCTAGATTGAAAATAATAGAAAAAGGGGAAAACCAGATGATGAGCGAGGTGTCAAATCTAAAGTTCAATCTCGGATTTACCCTACTCAACATCTATGGACTAGTTAGGACCCAAGACAAAGAAAATCTCTAGGAAACAATAAGTCAAAAGATGGACACCTATAATATTAGCAAAGTAATCATAGGGGGTGACTTCAATGTTATTCTAAGAATCGAGGAAATTTTGGGTGGATCAAAAAGAATCCACATCAATGAAAGACTTAGGTACCTTCCTAGTTAATAATGACTTGATAGAAGCACAAAAAAATAATGGCTTCTTTACTTGGTCCAATACATGGAAAGGGGGAAATTGTGTTAAAGAGAGATTGGATAGATTCCTCTTTTCCAAAGAATGGCTAGAAAACCCCTTTAACCTAGAAGCCCTCATACTCCCACTGGTTGGCTCAGATCATCTTCCCATTAAACTATGAATTTCTTGAGAGAAGACACAAAAGAAGGGTGCATTCAAAGTTGAGAAAATTTGATTCAAAAGAACCAATTTGATTCCTAAGATTGAATAGTGGTGGCAGAACATTCCAAAATGTAAAGGCACAAAAAGTGTCATTTTTACAAAAAAAAAAAATACATCAAAAAGAAACTATGCAAGAGTGGAATAAGACAGTGTTCAAAAACATCTTCATTGAGAAAGATAGAATAGAGGAAGAACTATCAGAACTAAATGAAAAAATAATGAAACAAAGAATGTTCCAAGAAGACTACGAAAAAGAAAGAGAACTAAAAACATATGAGGAGATAATGGCAAGGGAAGAGCAGTTTTGGCACTCAAAATCTAGGGAAGTCTACCTATGTGAAGGAGATGCCAATACCAAGTTCTTCCACAATACCACTAAGATCGAAAGAGCATATAAAAAATTCACTATCATCCAAAAATTTGAAGGTATATTAACAAAAGAAATAGAGGAAATACAAGAAGAGGTAGTTAAGTCCTTTAAGGATCTCCTAGCTCCCCAAGGTGAAGTTGATACAATTGATCATGGGGAAATCATAAGTAATATCCGAAGAAAAGTCTCTCAAAAAGATAATGAAATTTTAGTGGCACCCCTCACTAAGGAAGAAGTCAATCCTAATAAAGCACCAGGACCAAATGGGTTCTTGGATTTCTTCTATCAAAAGTGTTGGAATTTTTAGGAAAATGAGGTGTGGGAAATAGTGGAATACTTCAAGTAAAAGAAGCAATTTATTAAAGATATCAATAATACAATGTTGGTGTTGATACCAAAAAAGGAGGACTGCTTGAGCTTCAGTGACTACCGCCCAATCTCATTGTGTAATACAATCTATAAAATAATTTCAAAAGCACTAGCCAATAGACTAAAGCCAATATTGGGGAATATCATCTCAGCTAATCAAAGTGGATTTACCCCAGGCAAAGATATCACAGATAGCATTATAGTTGCTAACGAGGCACTACACTCCATCAACAAAGATAAAATTCAAAGTATGATGATTAAACTAGATGTAAGAAAAGCTTACAATAGGGTCAGATGGAGATTCTTAATTAAAGTTATGGAGAAAATGGGATTCTGCAAAGAATGGCTACATATGGTCTACTACTACTTAGCAATAGCAAGATATTCAGTATTGGTAAATGGCCTACCATGTGGTTAATTTATTTGAGAGCTCAAATGGGATAAGACAAGAAGATCCAATCTCGCCCTTCCTCTTCGTCATAATGGCAAAAGCCCTGAGAAAAAAGATAGAAAAATACCAGAGGGAAGGTAGCTAGAAAGGTGTGCAGATCGCCCCTAATATAGAAGCTACCACCCATCAACAATTCATTGATGATACCTTGGTATACAGAGAAGCCACACTTAGAGAAGTAGAACGGATCAAAATTTGCATGGAGGAGTATATAAAGGCCTTGGGGTAGCAAATCAACAAGGAAAAATCAAAGTATTCTTCTTTTACACCAAAAAAGTGCTCCAAAAGAGGATATCAAAGCTACTAGGATACACAATAGATGTCATTCCCTGCAAATACCTTGGGGTGCCCATTTTCAAAGGAATGATCAAAATAAAACTATGGGAACAAACAACAGAAAAATACAAAGAAAAATCACTTAGCTGGAGAGTAAAATCACTCATGCTAGCAAGGAGAATAACAATGATCAAAGTTGTCCTTTCAGCAATACTAGTATATTCCATGTCTAGTATGCAGTTGACCTTAAAAGCGGCTACCAACTTGAATAACACTCTCAAACACTTCCTATTGGAAGGCTCAAATGACTAGCACAAAGTACCTCTAATCCACTGGGACCAAGTATGCAAATCCCGGGAGGAAGCGGGCATGGGCATAAGAAATCTGAAAGCTTAAAATCTTCCCCTATGTGTCAAACTTGTATGGAAAATGTACCAGATGTAGACACTGAAAAATTTCCTAGGCTTGCTAACACCATTTTTCCATTATCTAGGGTCATAGTTCTACTATTAATTAAATAATCCTTAATTATTTAATTAGCTCATTTAATTCATTTCTCCATTAATCTTGATTAATTAAATAAATTATATTTATTCAATTACGTCACTAATGTCTTTCCTCTGTAATTAAATAAACTTTATTTATTTAATTATTTCCATTTTTCTATTATAATTAAATAATTATATTAATTATTTAATTATTCACTGTTAGCTTTTATGTCATAAATTAATTAAATTTTATTTAATTAAATAACCCATCTTTTCTCTCACTTTTTAGATTAAATTTTTATTTAATCAAAAGGTTAATTTTCATTTTTCCTCTTGCATTTAAATAATGCTTCCATTATTTGAAAATGCAATTTTCTTTTTGAACTAACTGATTTTGATGAAAAATTGGTTAATTTCCTCTTTCTCCCTCACTTTCAATCTTATCTCATCTTGTCTCGTCTAATTTCAGCCATTGATCGAATTAATGTCTTTTCAATCTTGATCGTCCATTTTCCATCTAGCTCTCTATAAATAGTGCTACTATTTATCATTTTCATCATCTGAGAAAATCTTGAATAGGCTATCATGTTGTTGAGATAATTAATTTCTTCAATATTTGTTGTCATTTACTTTAGGCTTTCATTGTAGGTTGCAAATTTGAGGGCACTCATTATTTCATAGAAAAATGGAGAAGAACAATAAAGGTGATTCAACCATGACGTGAAGACTTGGGTAACTTCGTTATGTTATTTTGAGTTTTCATAATAAGATTGTGATTCATTGTTGCTTAGGGATTTTTGGGTTTGATTTTATTGATTAATGTTTTCTAACTTTTAATTTTCCTAAGCTACAAATGATGAACCCGACGTGAAAGCAAGCAAAAGTCGATCTCCAAGTATGTCTCTCCATCAAAAATCACTAGGGGAATCTATCAAGGAAAAAATTTAAATAAAACGCTTGTTGATCCAAGGTTTCCATCCACATCACTCTCACTCATACCATATACTCCATTCCATATGTCCACATTCATACATCTGTCATATCATTCCACCTCCATTGGTGATTTCTTTCAATGTATCTTCAACGATGACCCCTTCACGTACACTAGCTCATTGGTCACTGAAAATCCTTCTTGCCTGAATCCCGATGGCCCACGTAGTGTGCACATTAGGGATCCTACCCTAGCCTATTTCTTCTTCCACATCTATCATCCTTCACACTTGCCACTTGCACTTGTCATCTAGATCAGGTCCTTTCATCCAGCATGGTCATTCAAGCATGATTAGGGCATCGTCACAATGGTCTACAAATATAGTACGCATCAATTTTTCATTTAGCTTCAAAGAGCTCTTTTCAAAAATTCCTTAAAAAATACCAAAAAATGAGAAAAAGTCCTAAAAAAAATTTAAAATGAGAAAAAGTCCTAAAAAAATACAAAAAAATGAGAAAAAATCTTGAAAAAACTAGAAAAAAAAAATTAAAAGTCAAAAAAATCATTACCTTGATGAAAACCTGGCAAATAGGTGTCTTAGTGATAGCAAAAAAGTAGTAAAGAGAAAAAAAATCATCCAATAGTGAAAACCACATTAGTGGCACTTTGGATAAGTACCATGGTGAAAACCTGGAAAACAAGCGCCATGTGTAGTCAATCTTGGCTCCATCATCTACTATCACTCTATCTGGTCTTCCACCCTAATTCATAATAATACCTTTACCCTTCATCATCTCCCATTTGATATCCATCATCAGGCCTTGTCATCTTTTTTGTGACTTCCAAGCGGTTGGTGTCTTGCATCCTTTCTCCTTCATCTTTCATCCATAATAAGCCCCTATCCCATCCCATCCCTATTTGTTAGTCTTACACCTAACTAGGGGAAATTTCCTAACACTTGGATTCATTGGATTCTACACTTATCATTGGAGGTCAAAACATTTGAAAACAAAAAAAAATCAAATATTCCAAAA
>VDFB02206121.1:0-22791 GCA_007258455.2 Sequoia sempervirens
ATTCATTGTATCCAACTTATTTTCCAAAATTAGCAATAACAAAAAATAGTAAAAGCTCCCACTACAACAAAAAAACCTCCAATCTTTTAAGAGAAAGGCATATGAATACTCTACCCAACCTCAACTCTGATACCAAATGTAGAAAATTGAGGTGCTTATGTAGCTTAATACTTTGTAAAACTTTATGATTGCTGATCTAAATATGTATTCTTTGTTACGGATTCTTTATGGGTGATTATCTGATTAATTCATTTTATCATTTGTAGAATGAAGACAGAAGGTTGTAGAAGAATTAGACAGAATATTAGAAGACACATAGCATATACCATTGAGAAACCCTTTCAGGAAAAAACTCCACCAAGAATCAATGTATTATTTAATCTTAGAATAAGATTACAATAATTCCAATCCTTCCTCGATATGCTTCTTCTGCCTTCAATAAGTCTTCTTCACAACCTGCAATAAAACTGATACGAACTCTCTTCAACTTTCTTGACATAAATAGGAAATAATTAGCCTTTTAAACTCCAAAGAGTTACAATTACAAAGCTCAAAGCTTATCACCAAAAACCTATGCCTATCTCTTGCAATTAGAGTTCAACCATGAAGAATAATGTCAAATCAACTCCTTCATCCATTTGGGCGTCCCAAACTGAAGTCATAACTCAACCTTTATTCCAAAGATATCTTCAAAGCTTACCCTCAAAGTTAGTGCCCAAGAATGGGCCCACTTAACTCAGCCTTCTAAAATATCTTAGCATGCAAAAGTGTTAACTCCAAGAAGCCACCTTGGGAACCCAAGGTGGGTCCAAGTCATTCTTTTTTAACTAAAACATATCTCTCCACCATTCATGCAAGAATGGTCATCCCCTGTTAACTGAAAGTAGCACCTGTTATCTGTCATGCAACTCAAGTCATTAGTCATGCATTCCAAGTCAACTAAATTCAACTAGTATTCAACTGAAACTAACTACATGAAAGTGAAGATAACTAAACCATAATTGAACTGAACTGAACTGAACTAATCTGAACTAAATTGAACTGAACTGAACTGATCTAAACTGAATTGAACTGAACTTCATGCATGTAAACATCAATCACTAACTTCTAGGATCTTTGCATGCATTGTATAAGTGTTATCTTTTTCTCCAAAAATTTAACTTAACTCAAGGTGGGTTCCACCTTCCATGTGGGTGCCCCATGTGCCCCTATTATTTAGGAACTCATATTGGATGCCCTCACATGCTCCTAACATTTAGAATTAATTACAAATTTTAATTAACATGATTATTTCATTCAATATTAATCTCTTTCTAATCCTAGTGTTTGAGAACACTTTCCAAGGACTTAGGAGATACATGAAATAAATAATGTTTAGGATTGCAATTAAATGACATCCTATTTCCAACATTCTCCCACTTGACATTATACATTGCAATTATTCTAAACAAGGAATAATTATTATAAATCGGAGTATAGGACTTAAGACCAATGAAACCTTCACATAACTAATCAATCCATGCCAACTTCAAATGCAACCGCGAAATCGCGAGCTCAAGCGGATGATTAAAAATAAGAAAAAATATACGGCGGGCGGTTTCATAAGATAATCACGCAACGATAATTAAAGTGTCAACTTTCTCAATTAATACCACTCTCAACCATTTCTCACACAAAGTGATACTGAACATCAACATGCTTAGTACGAGCATGATACATAGGATTTTTGGCTAAACACATAGCACTCTGACTATCACATTCAAGTTTAACTTACTTGCAATTAAAACCAATACCCTTCCCAAGTCTCTGTAACCAAACTGCCTCTTTGGAGGCATGTGAAACTGCCAAGTGTGTTGGACTCACGTTCAACCAAGGTGTAGGCTTCTCGGTCTTTACTGTTGAAAATAGCCTTTCTTACAAGTAACCATTCCAACATATATCTCTTACCATAAGAGAACTTAAGCCTCACCTATTTCTCCAAATATCCATGAGGACCTGTAACCAACCAATCCATGCCAAACTCCAAATGCAACATAGAACTATCATGAAGCAATCAAGAAATGATTAATGTACCCAATACTTAAGAGAACTGCACAAGATCAATGTCAAAGCTCCAAGTTTGAACATAAACATGACATCCATGATCTAACCATCTCCTCCTAGGAGATCACATGCATCATAACATACATCCTGGTCTCAAGAGAACATGTAATATTCCAAACTCTAATCTAGAATCAAGAGTAAACCATGACATAATAGCAACCACTCTAAACCAAGAAAAAACCATATCCCCAATCACATGAGGATAACCTTACAAATGATGCATCCATGTCACTGCCAACAACTCTCATTGAACTGTGGTACCGAGTCACACATGGCATCATGACTACCATCCTCTCCATGAAGATCACTCTGTAACATCAAGAAAAGAGTTATCACAAACAATATTAGCTGAAATAACCAATGTATCATTACTGTCATCCGAGGATTCCTCTGTAGAAGAATCAAAATTCTCTTTCTTGTTCTTACAATCCTTCTTCACATGTCCCAATTTACCATAGTTCCAACACTTTACCTTACTCTATCCTTTTGGCTTACCCTTCCCTTCCTTGTCTCCCTTGGTTCCTTTTCTTAGGCCTACCTTTTTAAAAACAAGGCATCTTGGATTTCCATTTTAGACTTCCTCCTCATCTCCTGCGATAGAGTAGGAATGCTCCACTATCCCATTTTAGGATCTGCACCACTACCAGCGATAGCAACAATTAGATTTTCCCCCAAGACTCGGTAGAAAAAGTAACAAAAATGCATTTTATCTTCATCTTCTAGCTTTACACATCCTCTGATTCTTCTTACGACTTAGAATCAAATTAAAATAATTCCAAATGATTTT
This sequence comes from Sequoia sempervirens, assembly GCA_007258455.2. NCBI lineage: Eukaryota > Viridiplantae > Streptophyta > Pinopsida > Cupressales > Cupressaceae > Sequoia > Sequoia sempervirens. The sequence continues at coordinate 2,891 of VDFB02206121.1, forward strand.
GCAACAAATCACCATCTTTCATCTTTAAAGAATACAAAAGCGTCTTTTAGGATACAACTTATTAGTAAGACTTTTAGTTTGATAGTATCACTTTATTCTCTTCCACAACTTGTATCGTTGATTTCTTCTTGAAACGTTCGAGAGACTACATCAACAGAGACCTTAATCTTATGGTCCCTCTTTCCTTCTTCGAGCTTATCCCAATCCTCATTTTGACCACATGCGTTGTAGGTGACTTTGTCTCATTACTGCTTGACTAACCACTAATCTCTCTCTTCAAGAGTGCTCCATTTTTAATTTCCACATCTCATAATTAGATCCATTGAACCTTTCAATATATAAATGAGAATTCATTGTATCCAACTTATTTTCCAAAATTAGCAATAACAAAAAATAGTAAAAGCTCCCACTACAACAAAAAAACCTCCAATCTTTTAAGAGAAAGGCATATGAATACTCTACCCAACCTCAACTCTGATACCAAATGTAGAAAATTGAGGTGCTTATGTAGCTTAATACTTTGTAAAAATTTATGATTGCTGATCTAAATATGTATTCTTTGTTACGGATTCTTTATGGGTGATTATCTGATTAATTCATTTTATCATTTGTAGAATGAAGACAGAAGGTTGTAGAAGAATTAGACAGAATATTAGAAGACACATAGCATATACCATTGAGAAACCCTTTCAGGAAAAAACTCCACCAAGAATCAATGTATTATTTAATCTTAGAATAAGATTACAATAATTCCAATCCTTCCTCGATATGCTTCTTCTGCCTTCAATAAGTCTTCTTCACAACCTGCAATAAAACTGATACGAACTCTCTTCAACTTTCTTGACATAAATAGGAAATAATTAGCCTTTTAAACTCCAAAGAGTTACAATTACAAAGCTCAAAGCTTATCACCAAAAACCTATGCCTATCTCTTGCAATTAGAGTTCAACCATGAAGAATAATGTCAAATCAACTCCTTCATCCATTTGGGCGTCCCAAACTGAAGTCATAACTCAACCTTTATTCCAAAGATATCTTCAAAGCTTACCCTCAAAGTTAGTGCCCAAGAATGGGCCCACTTAACTCAGCCTTCTAAAATATCTTAGCATGCAAAAGTGTTAACTCCAAGAAGCCACCTTGGGAACCCAAGGTGGGTCCAAGTCATTCTTTTTTAACTAAAACATATCTCTCCACCATTCATGCAAGAATGGTCATCCCCTGTTAACTGAAAGTAGCACCTGTTATCTGTCATGCAACTCAAGTCATTAGTCATGCATTCCAAGTCAACTAAATTCACCTAGTATTCAACTGAAACTAACTACATGAAAGTGAAGATAACTAAACCATAATTGAACTGAACTGAACTGAACTAATCTGAACTAAATTGAACTGAACTGAACTGATCTAAACTGAATTGAACTGAACTTCATGCATGTAAACATCAATCACTAACTTCTAGGATCTTTGCATGCATTGTATAAGTGTTATCTTTTTCTCCAAAAATTTAACTTAACTCAAGGTGGGTTCCACCTTCCATGTGGGTGCCCCATGTGCCCCTATTATTTAGGAACTCATATTGGATGCCCTCACATGCTCCTAACATTTAGAATTAATTACAAATTTTAATTAACATGATTATTTCATTCAATATTAATCTCTTTCTAATCCTAGTGTTTGAGAACACTTTCCAAGGACTTAGGAGATACATGAAATAAATAATGTTTAGGATTGCAATTAAATGACATCCTATTTCAAATATCTTCCCATTTGACATTATACATTGCAATTATTTAAACAAGGAATAATTATTATAAATCGTATAGGACTTAAGGCCAATGACCTTCCTGCACCAACTAATCAATCCATGCCAACTTCAAATGCAACCTGCATAATCATGAGGCTCCAAGCAGATGATTAAAAATAAGAAAAAATATCTGTAGGAACTGGTTTCATAAGATAATCTGCAACATTAATTAAAGTGTCAACTTTCTCAATTAATACCTTCCCACTCTCAACCATTTCTCACACAAAGTGATACTGAACATCAACATGCTTAGTACGAGCATGATACATAGGATTTTTGGCTAAACACATAGCACTCTGACTATCACATTCAAGTTTAACTTACTTGCAATTAAAACCAATACCCTTCCCAAGTCTCTGTAACCAAACTGCCTCTTTGGAGGCATGTGAAACTGCCAAGTGTGTTGGACTCACGTTCAACCAAGGTGTAGGCTTCTCGGTCTTTACTGTTGAAAATAGCCTTTCTTACAAGTAACCATTCCAACATATATCTCTTACCATAAGAGAACTTAAGCCTCACCTATTTCTCCAAATATCCATGAGGACCTGTAACCAACCAATCCATGCCAAACTCCAAATGCAACATAGAACTATCATGAAGCAATCAAGAAATGATTAATGTACCCAATACTTAAGAGAACTGCACAAGATCAATGTCAAAGCTCCAAGTTTGAACATAAACATGACATCCATGATCTAACCATCTCCTCCTAGGAGATCACATGCATCATAACATACATCCTGGTCTCAAGAGAACATGTAATATTCCAAACTCTAATCTAGAATCAAGAGTAAACCATGACATAATAGCAACCACTCTAAACCAAGAAAAAACCATATCCCCAATCACATGAGGATAACCTTACAATGATGCATCCATGTCACTGCCAACAACTCTCATTGAACTGTGGTACCGAGTCACACATGGCATCATGACTACCATCCTTCTCCATGAAGATCACTCTGTAACATCAAGCAAAGAGTTATCACAAACAATATTAGCTGAAATAACCAATGTATCATTACTGTCATCCGAGGATTCCTCTGTAGAAGAATCAAAATTCTCTTCTTGTTCTTACAATCCTTCTTCACATGTCCCAATTTACCATAGTTCCAACACTTTACCTTACTCTATCCTTTTGACTTACCTTCCCTTCCTTGTCTCCCTTAGGTTCCTTTTTCTTAGGCCTACCTTTTAAAAACAAGGCATCTTGGATTTCCATTTTAGACTTCCTCCTCATCTCCTCTGATAGGAGAGTAGGAATTATACTATCCATTTTCGGATCTGCACCACTACCACTGATAGCAACAATTAGATTTTCCCAAGACTCTGGTAAAGAAAAAAGTAACAAAATGCATTTATCTTCATCTTCTAGCTTTACATCTACAGATGCTAACTGACTTAGAATCAAATTAAAATAATTCAAATGATTTGCAACAAAATCACCATCTTTCATCTTTAAAGAATACAACTGTCTTTTCAGATACAACTTATTAGTAAGACTTTTAGTTTGATAAATATCACCTATTCTCTTCAACAACTTATATGCAGTAGTTTCTTCTTAAACATTCAAGAGAACAACATCAACAAGACATAATCTTATGGTCCCTCTTTCCTTCTTATCAAGCTTATCCCAATCCTCATTTGACATCGTTGTAGGTGACTTTGTCTCATTACCAACAGCTAACCACTAATCTCTCTCTTCAAGGAGATCCTCCATTTTTAATTTCCACATCTCATAATTAGATCCATTGAACCTTTCAATATATAAATGAGAATTCATTGTATCCAACTTATTTTCCAAAATTAGCAATAACAAAAAATAGTAAAAGCTCCCACTACAACAAAAAAACCTCCAATCTTTTAAGAGAAAGGCATATGAATACTCTACCCAACCTCAACTCTGATACCAAATGTAGAAAATTGAGGTGCTTATGTAGCTTAATACTTTGTAAAAATTTATGATTGCTGATCTAAATATGTATTCTTTGTTACGGATTCTTTATGGGTGATTATCTGATTAATTCATTTTATCATTTGTAGAATGAAGACAGAAGGTTGTAGAAGAATTAGACAGAATATTAGAAGACACATAGCATATACCATTGAGAAACCCTTTCAGGAAAAAACTCCACCAAGAATCAATGTATTATTTAATCTTAGAATAAGATTACAATAATTCCAATCCTTCCTCGATATGCTTCTTCTGCCTTCAATAAGTCTTCTTCACAACCTGCAATAAAACTGATACGAACTCTCTTCAACTTTCTTGACATAAATAGGAAATAATTAGCCTTTTAAACTCCAAAGAGTTACAATTACAAAGCTCAAAGCTTATCACCAAAAACCTATGCCTATCTCTTGCAATTAGAGTTCAACCATGAAGAATAATGTCAAATCAACTCCTTCATCCATTTGGGCGTCCCAAACTGAAGTCATAACTCAACCTTTATTCCAAAGATATCTTCAAAGCTTACCCTCAAAGTTAGTGCCCAAGAATGGGCCCACTTAACTCAGCCTTCTAAAATATCTTAGCATGCAAAAGTGTTAACTCCAAGAAGCCACCTTGGGAACCCAAGGTGGGTCCAAGTCATTCTTTTTTAACTAAAACATATCTCTCCACCATTCATGCAAGAATGGTCATCCCCTGTTAACTGAAAGTAGCACCTGTTATCTGTCATGCAACTCAAGTCATTAGTCATGCATTCCAAGTCAACTAAATTCAACTAGTATTCAACTGAAACTAACTACATGAAAGTGAAGATAACTAAACCATAATTGAACTGAACTGAACTGAACTAATCTGAACTAAATTGAACTGAACTGAACTGATCTAAACTGAATTGAACTGAACTTCATGCATGTAAACATCAATCACTAACTTCTAGGATCTTTGCATGCATTGTATAAGTGTTATCTTTTTCTCCAAAAATTTAACTTAACTCAAGGTGGGTTCCACCTTCCATGTGGGTGCCCCATGTGCCCCTATTATTTAGGAACTCATATTGGATGCCCTCACATGCTCCTAACATTTAGAATTAATTACAAATTTTAATTAACATGATTATTTCATTCAATATTAATCTCTTTCTAATCCTAGTGTTTGAGAACACTTTCCAAGGACTTAGGAGATACATGAAATAAATAATGTTTAGGATTGCAATTAAATGACATCCTATTTCCAACATTCTCCCACTTGACATTATACATTGCAATTATTCTAAACAAGGAATAATTATTATAAATCAGGTATAGGACTTAAGGCCAATGACCTTCCTGCACCAACTAATCAATCCATGCCAACTTCAAATGCAACCTGCATAATCATGAGGCTCCAAGCAGATGATTAAAAATAAGAAAAAATATCTGTAGGAACTGGTTTCATAAGATAATCTGCAACATTAATTAAAGTGTCAACTTTCTCAATTAATACCTTCCCACTCTCAACCATTTCTCACACAAAGTGATACTGAACATCAACATGCTTAGTACGAGCATGATACATAGGATTTTTGGCTAAACACATAGCACTCTGACTATCACATTCAAGTTTAGCTTACTTGCAATTAAAACCAATACCCTTCCCAAGTCTCTGTAACCAAACTGCCTCTTTGGAGGCATGTGAAACTGCCAAGTGTGTTGGACTCACGTTCAACCAAGGTGTAGGCTTCTCGGTCTTTACTGTTGAAAATAGCCTTTCTTACAAGTAACCATTCCAACATATATCTCTTACCATAAGAGAACTTAAGCCTCACCTATTTCTCCAAATATCCATGAGGACCTGTAACCAACCAATCCATGCCAAACTCCAAATGCAACATAGAACTATCATGAAGCAATCAAGAAATGATTAATGTACCCAATACTTAAGAGAACTGCACAAGATCAATGTCAAAGCTCCAAGTTTGAACATAAACATGACATCCATGATCTAACCATCTCCTCCTAGGAGATCACATGCATCATAACATACATCCTGGTCTCAAGAGAACATGTAATATTCCAAACTCTAATCTAGAATCAAGAGTAAACCATGACATAATAGCAACCACTCTAAACCAAGAAAAAACCATATCCCCAATCACATGAGGATAACCTTACCAATGATGCATCCATGTCACTGCCAACAACTCTCATTGAACTGTGGTACCGAGTCACACATGGCATCATGACTACCATCCTCTCCATGAAGATCACTCTGTAACATCAAGCAAAGAGTTATCACAAACAATATTAGCTGAAATAACCAATGTATCATTACTGTCATCCGAGGATTCCTCTGTAGAAGAATCAAAATTCTCTTTCTTGTTCTTACAATCCTTCTTCACATGTCCCAATTTACCATAGTTCCAACACTTTACCTTACTCTATCCTTTTGACTTACCCTTCCCTTCCTTGTCTCCCTTAGGTTCCTTTTTCTTAGGCCTACCTTTTAAAAACAAGGCATCTTGGATTTCCATTTTAGACTTCCTCCTCATCTCCTCTGATAGGAGAGTAGGAATTATACTATCCATTTTCGGATCTGCACCACTACCACTGATAGCAACAATTAGATTTTCCCAAGACTCTGGTAAAGAAAAAAGTAACAAAATGCATTTATCTTCATCTTCTAGCTTTACATCTACAGATGCTAACTGACTTAGAATCAAATTAAAATAATTCAAATGATTTGCAACAAAATCACCATCTTTCATCTTTAAAGAATACAACTGTCTTTTCAGATACAACTTATTAGTAAGACTTTTAGTTTGATAAATATCACCTATTCTCTTCCACAACTTATATGCAGTAGTTTCTTCTTAAACATTCAAGAGAACAACATCAACAAGACATAATCTTATGGTCCCTCTTTCCTTCTTATCAAGCTTATCCCAATCCTCATTTGACATCGTTGTAGGTGACTTTGTCTCATTACCAACAGCTAACCACTAATCTCTCTCTTCAAGGAGATCCTCCATTTTTAATTTCCACATCTCATAATTAGATCCATTGAACCTTTCAATATATAAATGAGAATTCATTGTATCCAACTTATTTTCCAAAATTAGCAATAACAAAAAATAGTAAAAGCTCCCACTACAACAAAAAAACCTCCAATCTTTTAAGAGAAAGGCATATGAATACTCTACCCAACCTCAACTCTGATACCAAATGTAGAAAATTGAGGTGCTTATGTAGCTTAATACTTTGTAAAACTTTATGATTGCTGATCTAAATATGTATTCTTTGTTACGGATTCTTTATGGGTGATTATCTGATTAATTCATTTTATCATTTGTAGAATGAAGACAGAAGGTTGTAGAAGAATTAGACAGAATATTAGAAGACACATAGCATATACCATTGAGAAACCCTTTCAGGAAAAAACTCCACCAAGAATCAATGTATTATTTAATCTTAGAATAAGATTACAATAATTCCAATCCTTCCTCGATATGCTTCTTCTGCCTTCAATAAGTCTTCTTCACAACCTGCAATAAAACTGATACGAACTCTCTTCAACTTTCTTGACATAAATAGGAAATAATTAGCCTTTTAAACTCCAAAGAGTTACAATTACAAAGCTCAAAGCTTATCACCAAAAACCTATGCCTATCTCTTGCAATTAGAGTTCAACCATGAAGAATAATGTCAAATCAACTCCTTCATCCATTTGGGCGTCCCAAACTGAAGTCATAACTCAACCTTTATTCCAAAGATATCTTCAAAGCTTACCCTCAAAGTTAGTGCCCAAGAATGGGCCCACTTAACTCAGCCTTCTAAAATATCTTAGCATGCAAAAGTGTTAACTCCAAGAAGCCACCTTGGGAACCCAAGGTGGGTCCAAGTCATTCTTTTTTAACTAAAACATATCTCTCCACCATTCATGCAAGAATGGTCATCCCCTGTTAACTGAAAGTAGCACCTGTTATCTGTCATGCAACTCAAGTCATTAGTCATGCATTCCAAGTCAACTAAATTCAACTAGTATTCAACTGAAACTAACTACATGAAAGTGAAGATAACTAAACCATAATTGAACTGAACTGAACTGAACTAATCTGAACTAAATTGAACTGAACTGAACTGATCTAAACTGAATTGAACTGAACTTCATGCATGTAAACATCAATCACTAACTTCTAGGATCTTTGCATGCATTGTATAAGTGTTATCTTTTTCTCCAAAAATTTAACTTAACTCAAGGTGGGTTCCACCTTCCACGTGGGTGCCCCATGTGCCCCTATTATTTAGGAACTCATATTGGATGCCCTCACATGCTCCTAACATTTAGAATTAATTACAAATTTTAATTAACATGATTATTTCATTCAATATTAATCTCTTTCTAATCCTAGTGTTTGAGAACACTTTCCAAGGACTTAGGAGATACATGAAATAAATAATTTTTAGGATTGCAATTAAATGACATCCTATTTTCAATAGTTAGTTGGTAAGTTTTTGGCTCATAGGCCAAATATTGAATTGGTTCGTCAATGGTTTGCTTCCACTTGGAACCCCAAAGGTAGCATCACCATAAATGCCATGCCAAGAGGTATCTTCCTTTTCTCCTTTGTGGTTTATGAAGATATGCTGAAGGTTTTAACTGTTGGCTCCTAGGTGTTTGACTCTAGTTTTAAGAACTTTCTTTCCCTCTACAGATGGAAACCAGGCTTTGATCTGTCGATTGACCTGGGTGCCTTGGCTCTAACATGGGTTCATCTTTTGGGTCTACCTCGTGAGTTCTGGGAGATGGGTATTTGAAAAGGTATAGCCAACTCCTTTGGTAGCCTTTTGGCTATTGATAATATTACTTAGGAGAGATCTAGACTAGTGTATGCCCGTATTTGTGTAAATGTGGCTGTTATTACGGTCTTACCATCTTCAATCCTCCTGAAGTCAAAATTTGGTAACTGGACCCAACCCCTAGACTATGAAAATGCCCATCTCTTTTGCCAGCTGTGCAAGACGTTTGGTCACCTCATTGACTCTTGTGGGAACAAACCTGTTGAGGGAACCTTTGGTAAGGAGAAAAAACCTGTGGAGGAATTCTCTGCTAATGAACTTGCTTCAGTTGCTTAGCCTTCTACAACTCTTGTCACTGTGGTTTCTGATCCCTAATAGAAGGAACCTCCAGTCCCAGGCAAGGTGGTTGTCTCTTAACCTCTTGCTATTGCTAACAACTCAGTTTTTCTAAACCTTGAGGTTTCTACCCCTGTTTCTAGCTTACCAACCCCTGGTTCTTCAAAAATGGTGATGCTAGATAGAGGAGAAGAAGTTAATATTGAGGAAAAACCTAAGGTGGGCCCCCTAATGGTGGAAAAATTGTAGGCTCCCCAGGAGAAGGTTTAGGTTTCAGGAGTGGGAGATGAGTTTGAAGGAGATCTTGTACATTTTGACACCAACCTGTCATTGGAGGATATGCATTTCTTATCCCAAAAGGAGGCAAGAAATATGAGTGACTCTTTGGATCTACTGGGATTTCCTCCTCAACCTAGTGATAAAGAGGATGAGGATGAGTGGTCTCAAGCACCAATTAAATCTAAAAAGGAGAAGAAGTTGGATGTTGGGGGGGGAATAAGGTTGAAAGACCTACCCAAAAGGCGTCCAAAGATAAAAACATTGTTAGGGATGTGGCTGCTGGAAAACAAAGAACCTTGGATTCGATCTTTGGGTCAAAGCCCAAGAAGAAGTAGCCCTGGATGTTTCTCTAGGGTTTGGGTGGTGTTGTACCTTATTTTATCTATGAAGTATCTTTCCTGGAATATAAGGGGCCTTAATAGCTCGTATAAATAGTTTTTGGTTAAAACCTGTAGCCTTGACAATAAAGTGGATGTTCTCCTCCTCCAAGAAACTAAGATGAAGAAAGAGACTTTTGATAAGGCTATTTTGAGCATTTGGCTTGGTGCAAATTATTTTTTTAGTGAGGCTGAAGGGGCTTCTAGAGGTATACTACTCTTTGTAATCCTTCTAAACTAAAAGGAACTCTGTGCTCGGCTAGTAGGAATAGTTTCATGGTTACCTTGAAAGATTTGGCTTCCCAGGAGAAGTGGAACTTAATAAATATCTATGCCCCAAACTTGAGCAGGGATAGATTGCTGCTTTGGGAGAAACTAAGTGATGCTATTTCTAAGAAAAAAGATGATCATTAGATGTTGGGAGGGGATTTCAATTCCCCTCTCCTTTCTTCAGAGAAGTCAGGGGGGGCAGGATGACTATTCAGATAGCATGATGGAGCTGGCTAAATTCCTAAACTCAACTAGTCTTATTGACATCCCTCTCCAAGGCTCTAAGTACACTTGGTCCAATAGAAGGAATGGATACCATATGATCCAAGTCAAGCTAGATAGGTTCCTGATCTCAACCAATTGGAATATCTCCCAATTTCTTTATCTTTCTGCTCTCCCAAGGTCTGGCTCTGATCATAATGCCTTGGTGCTAAAAAGAAATGTGGATTACAATAGGGGTCCTTTCCTGTTCAGATTTGAAATTATGCGGTCTTCACCCAAACTTTGCTGCTCTTGTTAAATGTTGGTGAGAGGAACCTATAAATGGCACCCCTGTGTATTGTCTGGTGGAAAAGCTTAGTAGAATTAAGCAAAGAGTGAAAGGGTGGAATAAGGTGACCTTTGGCAATATATTTGAGATAAAGAATACACTGGGAAACAACTTAAAGGAAGTTTAGGATATTATGGACACTAGTCAGGTGGATGATGAGATTTGTGCTAAGGAAAGAGACCTCAGATCTCAATGGCTTGGGATAAAAAAAAAGGAGGAAATATTTTAGAAACAAAAGTCTTGTGTTCAATGGCTAATTGAAGGGGATAGGAATACTAAATTCTTCCACCAATCTACTTTGAAACACATAAGCAAAAACATGATTAGATTGCTTGTGAAAGAGGATTGTTCCATGGTATCTACTGAAAAAGAGATTTCTCAAGAAGTTGTAAACTTCTTCTCCTCTCACCATATGGCACCAGACAATGTAAATTAGGTACATGACAACTTTCTTGAGGCGATCCCTAAAGTTATTTTTGATCTTGATTTAAAGATGATGACTAATGTTGTCTCTATGGATGTAGTTAAAAAGGTTGTGTTTTCCTTTGGTGCTTTTAAAGCCCTTGGTCCAGATGGGTTTCCTCCTACCTTTCTCCAAACCTATTGATATATTGTTAAGAATGACCTATTCAATGTTGCTAGAGATTTCTTTAGGTTGGGTAGGCTGCTTAACCAACTGAATGCCACTTTTTTAGCCCTTATTCCCAAAAATGTTGATGCCTCTGCTATGAAGGATTATAGACCTATAAGCCTCTACAATACGGTCTATAAAATATCCTCTAAAATCCTTGTGTTAAGGCTCAAACCGATGCTTGGTAAAATGATTGCCCCAAACTAAAAAAGGTTTTATCTAGGGAAGAAACATCCTTGATGCTATCATCTCCATGCATGAAATTATCTACTCTATGGATTGATAGGCTGTCGTTAGGTCCCATTACTTTAGAATATAAAATTCAATTTGTCGACCGGGTAGTGTTCAAGGAAATTTGCAATAGAAGAAGTCTGGAGTATCTCCCTCAGGTTTTCTAACTTTTAAGAACAACTTAATATTAATTATAATTTCAAACTGTCTAACTATAAAACTGTAAAGCAATTTATTCCTAAGAAAACAAGAAATGTTTGAACTGAAAGCGTAAGAAAAATAATTTAGAAAGCATAATAACTAAATTGAAAAGCACAAAAATGACTAAACTAAGAAGCTAAAAAATTATAAAAGAAAAAAAACTTATAGCAATCCATAAAACATTTTCTTAACAATAAAGATTCTAATAGTTAATAACAAAAACTATGGAAGTGAAAAGCAACAAATACTTCAGAACTAAAATTTCATAACAATAAATTTAATGATTCTCTATAGAACAACATCATAATAAAAGAAAACACTTATCTACTCCTGTCGAGTGGCCAACTTGTGGGCTATCACATTCATTCTCAACTCACATTCACAGCTATTTCAGAAACACTTCTATCAATCGTAGTTATCATCCATAACTCATAACTCTGAATTTTTAGATAACAATCTCTTTATTCATAAACCTCATAAACATTCTGACAGTATAACATTACTTTTTCACTGTATATCTTACTTCTAGAGAAACTGTAACTACATTCTATATTTCAGATGGTATGGATAACCATTGAAAATATCTAAAACGAATCTACAGATAACTTGTATGTCTTTAAAAACCTATTGCATAGTATTTAAGAGGCTCAAGTCGAGCCATAAAGTCTTTAATTCAAAGGATAACAGAAATAACAACTTTAAGAGCAACTATATCTTCACTCCATCACCCTAAAGTACCAGAGCATATTTCCAGTGTATATCTTCAGCCTGTTCTGGAGCACGTGCTGGCTGGATGCTTCAATCTACAACTTTGATTGACTGATTACTATCTACAAAACACTTAAAATAAGCCATTAAATATGTATTGGAAAAATACTTCAAGAAATCAAAAGAAATAAATTTTATACAATTTCTCACTAAAAATTAAGCAATTATTTCTCCTAAAATTTAATTAATTGGTAGAGGATAGAGATTTGCATGTATGAACCAGGTCTTTATGGTATTATCATGATGAGGTTATTTTTACCTCATCATTTCCTCCCCTTCCTAATTTTTGGCAGGTCCTCCTGTCCCTTGATTATAACTCTGCCCTCTATTCCCTTCTTCATATTTTGCACTAATATCATACAAATATTTTTCTTTAACAACAAAGTTTACGGGGGAATTGTGGAAACCTCTATGAAAAGCAACTCCCCCTTTCCATTCATTGAAAATTCTATCATCTTGATCTATATTAATATGAAAAGCAGGGGCTGGATATAGCAATAAAGGAGGTCTATACCTCATTCCTATCCATTTTGTTATGAGATCTCCTAAAATTTTGGGCAAGGCATCTGCTCTTCTGAAGGACCATTTGATGCTAAGAGGAGAGATCACCTCTCTTTTCTTTAGATATATAGGTAATGGAGTGTATCTCTCTTCACATGCGTGCCAAGCCCTGCCAACCAATTTCTGCCCTTGTTCTATGAAATGATTATAACAAACTCGAAGGCTATCATCATACCTCCCCTTCATTTTCTCATCCAGCAAAAGAGCTACAAATGTCTTCTTGAAAGCTACTGGTCTACTATTTGGAGATCTCATTTGAAGTCCTATACTTTTCTCTGCTTGAACATATTCCTTATTACGTTCTTGCCAATGGATTTGATTCCACATAGTAGACAATAGAGATCTTAATTGTACTTCCCCCACAAAAAGATTAACAAAGAAATTAGTATGCTTTTCTAACAAAATATCATGAGTAAAGAATTCACAGAGCATATCTTGCTCTTCAGGCTTTGAGTCTGCAAATGTTTTAACAAATTCTTTATCACTAGGTTCATGAGGTTGGTCATTGTAAATTCTAAGCAATTTCCATCTAAAACATTGTTCATTCAAAAACATTGAATACAATCTTGATGGTCTTCTACAGGATAAAAGAAATTCAGCTATTTGACATGCATCCTATTTCCCCTTATAAGCTTTATGAAATGCTTCTCTTAATAACACCATTTCCATTTTCAATCTGTTATTCTTAATTTGTGCATTCCTTAGGAAATAGCACCGTTCCATTCATTTCATTAACAATGGAGGAATTTGAATTTGGAACCATTTAGTTACCGTTGGTTCGGTTTGAACTTCTTTGGATTCCATTGTTGGTTTACTTGTGCTTTCCTGCAAGTCCTGCTCTAATTCAATAATCTTACTAAGAGAAGCATTTAATTCTTCCTTCCATCTTTTCTTTTCTTCTTAAAAGGTTGAAAGCATGAGCATGAAATTTCCTTTTAAATTCTGAATTTCTTTATTTAATCCATCTTTGTGTATCCTATTTTTCTCATTACAATTCTGAATTTGTATTTGCAGCTCACTAATAGATGTATCTTTTCCCTGCATTTCCAACTTTAAATCCTAAATTTCTTGATCCCTTTTATTTATTAGTCTTATACACCATTATTTCCTCTTGTTGCAATTATATCTCTTCCTTATTTCCATGCAACTGACTTCTTAACTCTTGTATCTCTAATTTCAATTTTTCCAATTCTATATTAATATTTTCAGTTTCAACTATTTCAACAATTTTATTGATAAATGGAGACAAATTTCCTAACATACTTTCATCAACCTCCATAGGAAGTGGAGATTGTCCCCTTTCTGTTTCCTATTTTTCTTGTTCTACAACTTCTTCTTCAGACACCAAATGAAAATGTACTTCTTCAACATACATTTCTTTTTCTGAGGATTGGTGAATTGATTCCTCAGTTTCCAAGGTTTTCTTTTGCTTTTTAGATTTTGACCTATTCCCTTTACTTTGTACTGGGGTTTCTGTAGATCCAGAGGATAAGATTTTACTCCGCCTTAAAGGAGGAGTATCCTGATAATTTAAAATGGTTGGATCATTTAGAAGAATTGTTCTTCTTTTCCTCTTCTTAACAGGATGAGTATCCATGTTTGGATTCATTATCTCTACATCTTCTATCTGGGCCGGAGTTTCAAACTCACCATTTCTAAATTTGGCACTTCCTCACCAAAAATGGTAGGAATTTGGGCTTCAGGAGCCTTAGGGTCTTTGGGGGAAGTTGCTCTGGAAGGTGAAGCAACTTGTTTTGAAGATTCTCCTAATTCTAACTTCCTTCCTGATGTAGGCTTATCAAACTTCCCAAAAAAAATTTCCCATTTACTTCTAGGTTTCTTACGGAAGTGATGTTTACAAATCAATTGAATTAACCCATGATGTTTTAATGGCCCTGAACTAGTTTTATATCTTTCTATTAAAGAATTAATAGAATCATTCAAGAAATGAGGAAAATTAACCCTTAGAGTAGGGTTTTTCTTCCCATTCCGCAAATGTATCAACATGCAGAATGTAGGTCCTACCACAGTAGTGAGTTGACCTTGACAAGTAAAATACCCAATAATCCATGCAACAACAGTACCCCAGGTTTCTAATATAGAAGCTCGTTGAAACCCCTTATTTTGTCCCCTAATATTGACAACCATCATGGGTTGAGGGTCTCCCTATCTAAGAAACAATTCTGATAATTTCTAATATGTGGTTTGTGTTGTTTTAGATATTTTAATGCCAAAATTTTCTAACCCTGAAATAGAAGAGATAATTTTTGAACTCACCTTGAAAAATTTCCCATGTAGAATCACCTAACCATTAGAATAATTTTCCGCAAATACATTCACCAGCTTTTCATTATACCCTTCGAACTTCCTAACAAAATCTAACCAACCCACTTCTTCAAACAACTGAGAGATGTTACTTAACCCCAACAATTTTTCTGCAGAAGCCGGCTTAGATTTCTTCTTTGTACCGCCCATTTTTACCTTGTCTCCACCACCTTGCTAAAAATTCAATAATACCAGAGACTTGCGCACTGATATTTTTGAAAATATGATCGGACTGCAATTATTTACTCTACTCTTGCTCGGAACTTGCTATGTAATAATTTCAATTTGCATGAAGGGCCACAAAAAGAGTAGCATACTTAACAATTAATCACCAAGTGGCTCAATTTACTAAATTGGGAAAGGAAACTCTTTCCAATCAATCATATTTTATTTGAAAATAACTACTTATTTAAAGCTAAAATTTGTACTTCCATTCCATGATCGCTTGAAGATCTTATACCTCTACCGATTTGACAGGATGATGCAAGGGTATTGGCTGAGGTGACGGTATAGTTATTATGACATGAATGAGGAAGCTCATGGATGACGAAGTCATTAATGAAGACAAGCTATTATGGTGGCTTTTATTTATAATGGACAAAGAAGGCATGTGTACCAATGTATGATAATCAAAGCATCGAGGAAGATTTGAAAACAAATTTAGAAAGGAGGCGGCGAAATGAAAAATGAATAAGTTCTGAAGCACGCATAAAGCATGCATTCAGAACAAAGAAAGTGGTTAAAGTTTCGGAGCACGCGTAAGGCATGCATTGGAAACTTAGAAAGTGGATAAGTTCTGGAGCATCACTGAAAGATGCAGCCGAAATGGTAACCGAATGAAAGTTCCAAAGCATCGTCGAAAGATGCAGTCAGAGCAACAACCAAATGAAAGTTCTAAAGCATCTTCGAAAGATGCAACCAGAGCAACAACCAAATAAAATTTTTGGAGCATCATCGAAAGATGCAACTGGAGCAGCAACCAAATGAAAGTTTCAGAGCATCGTCGAAAGATGCAGCTGGAAAGAAGAAAATGACGAACACCAATTAACTCAAACTTTAGGAGTTATATCATTCTACAAGAACATCCTTCCAACATGGTAGGCTAAAGAGCGGGTTTCAGAGCATCGGGTGTTCAGACTGTCAAGTTTCGTAGCACTGGCCAATTGAATTATCAAGTTCCAGAGCATCTTGGAATGGTGCTCCGGAAGTTGTTATTCCTTTATGAGAGGTCCTTCAAAATGAAAACACGTGTTAAGACCAAAAATTTATGAAAAATGCTTTGAAATTTTTTTTGGTAAACATGTCTTTTTATTACAACTTTTCATCATTTAAAAAATAAAAAATAACATATAGATATTAAATCAAGTAGACTCTACCTTGGCAGAGTCAATGCATTGGATCTCTCCTTGCATTTCTACCAACTTTGTAAATTCTTCTTTATTAACAAGTTTATGGTAGATACGTAGGTGATGACCATTAACTAAGAGAGTTCGTAAATCACCATCAATGGGTTTTAGCTGAACTGTGCCATTTCTAGAAAACTTCAGAAATTTCATATGGCCCCAGCCAATGAGTTCTGAGTTTTCCTTTATGGTCTTTATATCTTGAATCGAATAGCAAGGCCCAGTCACCATTATTAAATTCTCTCTTTAATATATTTGCCATGCCAAACTTTCCATTGATGTTGAACTAGTTCAGTTTGATGGACAACATCCAAACGAAGCTCATCCAACTCATTTAACTATAAAACTTGTTTTATTTGAGCTCATTTCAAATCGAGACCCAACTCCATAGCTATATGTAGGATTTGAGGTTCAAATTCAATGGGAAGAAGAGGTTTCTTCCCAAAAACAAGCTCATAGGGACTGAATCCAGTTGTAGATTTCCATGTTGTATTGTATGCCCAAACGGCTTCAGGCAATTTCCTGGCCCAATCTCTTCTTCCTGAAGAGACAATTTTTGTCAGTATATTTTCTAACTCCCTATTAGTCACCTCTACTTGACCATTTGCTTGAGGGTGATAAGGGGATGACTTCTTATGACTCACCTGAAAATGGTCTGTAAATGCTAGGAGAACTTTGGACATAAATTGGGGTCCCTGATCTGTAACGATAGTTCGGGGGGCTCCAAATCGAAGAAAAATTTTATTATAGAGAAAATCAACAACTTGCTCTTCTCTACCAACTCGTAAAGCTTGAACTTCTGCCCATTTCGTCAAATAATTGGTACAAACTAATATGTATTCTTTCCCTTGAGAGGAAGGATCTATGGGGCCGATAAAATCTAACCCCCATTTTTTGAATGGTTCCAAATTTACCTGAGGCTGCAAAGGAATTTCTGTAGAAGCAGTTGGTCTTCCTACTCTTTGACATTCATCACAACGACAAACATAATTTTTAACATCTTTATGCATTGAAGGCCAATAATATCCAACACCTAAAACTTTATGGGAAGTTCTTTTTGCAGAGTAATGACCCCCAGAAGGATCATCGTGACAGGCCCTCATAATACTATAAGTTTCATCAACCCTGACACATCTCAAAATCATATCAAGTCCACAACGAAATAAAATCCCATTAATCCATTTAAATGGTGCACACTCTCAAATAAGTCACTTCCTTTGTTTTGATGTAAATTCAAGAGGTACTTCAGAAGTAGCTAAATAGTTGGCAATATCAACAAACCAAGGAACCTTTATAGAGATGGCAAACAAATTTTCATCTAGGAACTCATCCTGCATAGGTGCTCGATCACCCTCTTCTTGTTTGATTCGAGATAAAAAGTCTGCCACCTCGTTAATTTTCCCTGGCTTGTCAAGTATTGTCACATTGAACTCCTAAAGGAGTAGTAACCATCTCATTATTCGACCATTAACTACAGGTTTATTCATTAAATATTTTACAGCTGAGTGATCTGTATAAACTATAACTTTATATCCTGTAATATAATGACTAAACTTTTTGATGGCATGAACCACAACCAAGAATTATTTTTTTGTTGTCATGTAGTTTCTCTCAGCAGATGTTAGGTTTTTGCTAATAAAATATATGGCATATTTACCCCCATCCTCATCTTCTTTCCCTAATACTGCACCAATTGCGTCATCCGAAGCATCAACATAAATGTGAAAGGGAAGACTCCAATTTGGTCCACGCAGTACAAGAGCAGAGACAAGCTTTTCTTTTATCATTTCAAATGATTGTTGACACTCAAACATCCAATTAAACTCCACATCTTTTTGGAGGAGAGAAAACATAGGAGCTCCTATCTTACTGAAGCTTTCTATGAACCTTCTATAATATCCAGCATGTCCAAGAAAACTTCAAACATCTATTTGTGTTTGAGGAACAGTCAATTGTTGAATGACTTCATTTTTTTTAGGATCAACTTTTATTCCTTCTAAGGAAATGTGATGGCCTTAGACTATTCCTTGTTCCACCATTATTAAACACTTTTCGTGGCTAAGGGACAGTCAGTTTTCCTCACAAACCTCTAAAACCCTATCCAGGTTTTGAAGAGCTTCATCGTAGGTTGACCCATATACTATGAAATCATCCATATAAACCTCTACACAATCATTGCCAAGTGTTGAAAATATAGCCAAAATGGCCCTCTGAAAAGTCGCTGGAGCATTACAAAGTCCAAAAGGAAGAACTCAGTATGCATATGTGCCCCAAGGACAAGTAAAAATTGTCTTATCTTAGTCTTTTGGTGCTACCTGAATTTGGTTGTAACCACTAAATCCATCCAAAAAGGAAAAATATTTCCTCCCAGCCAAATTGTCCAAAACTTGGTCAATGAATGGTAAGGGAAAATAATCTCTAAAAGTGGCTTTATTGAGTTCTCTATAATCCAAAAAAATTCTCCACTTCCCATTTTTCTTTGGTACAACTACCATAGGTGACACCCACTTACTATCTGAGATAGAATAAATGAATCCTACACGGAGGAGTTTCTCAATCTCAATTTTGACAAGATCCTTTAATGCTAGATTGAGTCTCCTCTGTGGTTGACAAACAAGTCTCATATTAGGATCAGTATAAATGTGATGAGTACAAACACTCGGGTGAATCCCCCTCATGTTTGTATAGTCCCAAGAAAAATATTTAGACCTTTTTACCAGCACATTAAATAATTTATCCTCTTGTATTTCTGTCAACCAACTATTGACATTCACAATTTTTCCTGGTAGCAACATAATTGTTTTTGTTCTTGGATAGGCTGAAGTGACAGTATGTATTGGTCATAACAAAGTGTTGAGAGGACAACTATGAGGTATAAGTCGGTGAAATCTCGTAATATCATCAAAGAAATAACTTGTTCTAGGAATCATATTAGCCAAGGGACAAGGCATCCCCATGGTAACATAATTTTGTTCCATCCCACTTATATCAATCGGTTGTCCCAAAATTTTTGCTACATCCTCTATTACTTCTTCACTCGAGCCTATAGCCAAGTGTGCAACCTCATTTACTAACTCATCCTCTAATTCCTCTCCATGTTGTTTAATCACTACCATGGCCAAGGAGGCCAAATTGTCTTGCCCACTAAATTCTTCTGGTTCATCAACCCAGACTTTATTATATTCGGTAGGTTTAGCGAGAGGATATAAAAATAAACGTTTACTATCTGGACCATGTGAAATGGTCATTCCTCCTTCTCGACAATTAATTTTTAGCAAGGACAGTAGCCAACCATGGTCTTCCCAAAATTATTGGATAACTATCTTTAGGAGTAAGCGATTGGATTATTTGAAAGTCAACTGGATATTCCCATCCATCAACTTTAACAAGAACATTTTTAATAACACCTTTTGGAATGGCTATAGACTAATTTTCCATC
>VDFB02206122.1:0-17652 GCA_007258455.2 Sequoia sempervirens
TTGTTAGTGTTTCCTCTCCATAGGGAAGCTCTATGTAATTTGAACAATTTGCTATATTGTTCATTTCTGGTTTTGAACTAGACAATTCTATGCATTTTATGCTTTTGATTAAGTTTACCTTTACTTTACTTATGTTTTTTAGGGTTTTGTAAATGAACATATCTCATCACCTAGAGAGCGTAACATTTTGACAACAATAATTTACAACTTGGAAAGTTTTGTGCTATAAATTTGTTTTCCTATATTTTGTCTACCATCTAAGAGTTTGTGCTATGTAAATAACAATGTGGTTAAATAGTTTTGTGTATGGATTCTCTATTATTTGTAAGAAATTTAATATCAGATCATTTGCCATAATCATATATGTAAAATATGCAATGCGAATTTCATACAACGTTTACCAAATACATAAATTAGAATTAGAAAGAGTCTAAAAAAATACATGTGTCAATAATCCAATTTATAGATTTCAATTTTGTTATTGACATTCGATAGTTATATAAATATATTTAATTTACTCATTACATCATCTTGCAAAAGTAAATTAGTCATGTGGTAACTGCTACTTACTACGAAGACCAATAGAAATGAATGTGAGCAAAAAACAATTTTCATAAAGTCATATGGTTGAATTGGAATAGAGATTAGTAGATTTATAAACTACTTTTACCACAATAATGTGAAAATATATAATTTTGATAAAATTGAAATCTAACAATTTTGATTGCAAACAAATAATAACAATAACATTTTCGTATTGCAGAACTAGAACCAAGAAGAGAAGATCATCCAAAAATATTATTCTCCACATTAAATACAAGCACAAGTTGACTAAGTGTTCTCTTCATAAATATAACAGGTACATTAAACTTCTTCATTTTACTTCCAAACAATTCTATTTTTTGTTTGCAATAATGAAGAGAAAAATTGAAAATAGACAAGAACAAGCAAAACAAATAGTAGATGTAGAAAATTATAGACTATCAAATCGCTCTCAAGTAGATAATATTGATAATGCGCTAAGAATTGAAGGCCTATATAGAACTAATACATTTAAGTACAATGTAGGAGATTGTCTTTTTGATTCATTAGCATTTCTACTTAATCATCGCTACACCTCATCTGAATTACGCAACGGTGCAATTGATTACTTTATAAAATTCTCTTCAGAAGGTGATGAAGAAGCAACTTGGTCATATAACAATGAATTACATCCAAATACATTAGATGTACTGCATAAAATAGACAACATTGAAACTTATTTTTGGAGAATGCGAAAATTAGCTATGCCAACCACAAATAATGAAGAAATTGGATTATGGGGAGACACATTTTGTATTAAGTGGCTATCCAAATGGCTAGGCATACAAATAAAGGTTTGGTCAATAAGAACGGCGCATAAATATTTGCATTTTAATGAATCATCTAATGCAGAATCACACTCTATCCTTTTCCATGATACAAATCCTCTTCATGGACACTTTGAGCCACTTCTATCATATCAGCTGCATTCAACTAATATCAACTCAACTGCATCACTTCGTCAAATTAAAAAACTAATTAGAAACACCAACAAAAAAAACAAGATCAAATTCAATCAAATTGAAAACATTCAACAATATACAGTCAACTCACTATGAAAAATCAAAAAAACAAATACGTTCAAAAAATATTGCAACATGTACAAAGTTGGAAAAAGGAATTTCAAAATCAGCCATTGAATTGTTCAAAAAATAAATTGAAGATACACCTAGATATGTATGCTCAATTTGTCAAATGTTGCATTTTAAAAAAGACATTACAACTTTGAAAGACAAAGAAATGAAAATGTATTACAGCTTGTCCACAAATAAACAAATCACAACAACAAACTATATTTGTTCCAAATGCAAAGCATCATTGAAAGAATGTAAATTACCAAAATATGCAACTCCAAATTACATCTGAACAAATAATCCATTAGGATATGTGGCAATGTTGACACAACTAGAAGAATGACTGGTGTCCCTTAGAATTGCATTTGCGCAAATTTGGAAATTAGGATACAAAAATTCACAATTAGGTTTGACCGGGTCTATTATAAATGTACCAGTTAACTTTGATATCATACAATGAGCATTACCACGTTCAACGAATGAAACATCGACAATAGTTGTTGCTCTTAAAAGACGCTTGCAGTATAAAAATGCATACCAAACAGGAATGGTACGTGCAAATATGATAATGAAAGCGTTGGATCAATTATCAAACAAAAAATTATACAAGATGGAGAATGTTGAGATAAACAAAGACTGGATTGAAATTCTACGACTAGATAGTGCAAAGGACACAACAAGCAATAACAATACAAGCGACAACGATGTTGAAAGCGATATTGAAAATGAAATACCTAGTCAAACATTGATACATGGTTTCATTGAATCTAAGTGCATACATGAAATGCAAGACAAGATCATAGAAATTGCACTAGCAGAAGGAAATAATCCAATTGGAATATTTAAAGATAAATACGCTGAAGAGATGAATTTCCCTACACTGTTCTTTGGCAATCCACGTGATGAGGACATTGTCAAAAGATATTCGTATCAAAAAATTGTAAAGTGGGAATTACAACATTCAAATAGGAAATTTTCTTACCACACTACAAACCTATTCTTCAAAACCATTAAAATTCTAATACAACAAGTGCTATCCACAATATGGGTGAGATTACGTAAGGGGCAATTAAAAGGGAGAAGGCTACTAGCAAAAGATGTGAAACATAAACCTAATTTAGAAAATATTCTTAAATCCGACATTGGTTATGTCAATTTCAAAAAAATAAGAATATCTCCAGATTATTTGCATCAACTAAAAAAAATCTATTTGCGATGATAAGACAACTTGGACCACCAACTTTTTTTGTTACATTTACAAGTGCTGAACAATATTGGGAACCATTAACCAAAACACTTGAAGAACTACATCGTACATATCAAAAAGCAACCAACCATGAAGAATCAAATAGTACAATCGAAGATGGAAGAATTCATTTGATTAGAAGAGATCCAATTACATGTGCATGCTATTATAGGCATAGAATTAATGCAATGAAGAAATTAATATTAACAGACAATTCCTTTTTTGGAACCATTTCAGATTATTTCTCCATAACCGAATTTCAAAATCGTGGAAATGAGCATGATCATTTCCTCTTGTGGATTAGAAAAGCACCAATTTACGGAAGAGATAGTAACATAACTATTGAAAATTTTGTAGACAACTACATTACTTGTAATATTGAACATCTACATCCATATATAGTTGGTTTATATACAAACATCACTACACTCAAACAATGTTGAAGGTGCAAGAAACAAACTCTGCAAGACATAAATTCCCGCCAAATTTTGGGGCTGAAAAAATTCATACTCTAAACTCAACCAAAGTCCTTTTCAATGACCTTAAAATGTGATTTTCAATAGCATCGCCAATCGCCCACCTCCCTACAACGTAAAGCAAACTATGACAACCTAATCTCATTCAAATGTTCCATGCATTTGAAAACGAAGCAGCCAGTGAAGATGGTGCCGGCATAATTCGTCACTGTCGCTAACCGTGAGTACTTCCAATACTTTTGCGCTTTGTCCACCGACATGCTTTAGTCAATAGTTCTGTTGGTGAACAATGCCCGTGGTAATATGGAAAGCAATATGTGATATTAAAATTTCATGAATGTATAGGGACGCAGGGAGCAGCTCGTATATGACAAAAGCACGTATGTTTTCACGACAAAATGCATTCAAAAAAAAATCAGAAATGATTCCGCTTTTGAACAAAATTAGCATCAAATTAAATAACATGATTAGCAAAACTAGGAAATACATTACTAATTCACAATCAAACGTCGCCGCTGTAACAAGTTACCATCACTGCTCTCATCACTTTCCATTGCAACCACATAGTTCCGTATTGCGCGTATTCATTTCGATACAAAGAAAATGAGGACGAGAGAATATTTTGAATAACAATAATTTGAGGAAGAATCAGATGATTCAGAACGAATATCAAAATTGCTGATAGATATTATTTTAGGCATTGATTTAATAATAATATCGCATATTTGTTCTCGCGCAGACCCTCGCTTAATTATAAGAAAAGACAGCGTACTGGTTGCGCAAAGTCGTACAAATATACACGCTTTGTAAACCTCCTTAAATAAAATACGCATTGATCTCTCAGAAACTATCAGTATAAACAATTCATTTTGGTATAAAGTTATTTGCTAATAAAGTGAAAAATCACTTAAAAATGGATTCCAAACATGGCATAGTGCTTATTTGTATCATGAAAATATTATTACATCAAATCACATAAAATACAACTACAAAGTCAACCCTATGTGGGGCGACATTGAAAAAGCTATAGATGAAATCAACACAAACAATGATCTTGATGAAAATGAAAGCCTTACTAAAAATTGTATGCGGATGAAAGAACAATATAATATACAATTAGATATTCGGACAGAAAAAATCAACAAAACAAATAGAATATTTCAAAACGAATTTGAAATTGCAAAACATCCTCAAATAATAGACAATACTGAGTACTACAAATTAAGACGAATGTTAAACAAAGAACAACAAGCAATTGTAAAAGACATCGCATTGAAAAAAATAAACAACATCAAAGCACCATTACACTTGTTCTTAACAGGAGGTGCTAGAACGGGAAAAACATTAACCACAAAAGCCATATATCAAACACTTATTCGCATATACAACTCATCTATTGACAACGATCCAAATAAACCAAAAGGACTGATACTTGCTTATACAGGAAAAGCAGCATATAACATAGGTGGATGGACAATACATTCAGCATTACACATGCCATTTAACAAGTCAGAATTCATCCCATTTAGTTCTGAAATATTGGATGCTATGTCAAAGCATTATCAACAACTTCATGTGGTATTGATAGATGAAATTTCTCTAGTGGGTTCTAGAATTCTACATTACATTGACAAACGTTTATGGGACATAATGCAAACCCCCACTAGCTATTTCAGAAATCTAGATACAATTTTTTGTGGTGATCTTTACCAAGTACAACCTATACAAGATGCACTAGTATTTGATAATCCCCCGACATTAAACGAACTAATGCCTTATAGCTTTTGGAAGCAAAATATAAAATGTTATGCATTGCAATCGGCCATGCGACAAAAAGATGACAAATTTTTTTCAATACTAAATAGAATCCGACTTGGATCCCAGACAATTGAAGACTTGGAGTATTTAAATAAAAAATGTTTGCACTCACCGCCAATGGACCCAACATTCCCCTTCCTCTTCTATAGAAGGAAAGATGTGGAAAAACACAATGAAAACATGCTATCCATCACACAAGGAGAACTAATTATATTGAATGCAATTGATGAACATGATGATAACTCTAATACAATTCCGTTGTATGACCATTCAATTAATCTACCATCTCAGATACGCTTAAAACCTAATATGCTAGTTGAAATATATGCTGGCAATTACGACACAGAAGATGGGCTTGTCAATGGATTGGATGGAACTTTTCAAGTATACACAAAATACACTAATTTTGATATAGTTTGGATCAAGTTCACTGAATCAAAAGTTGGACATCGACAAGCGAAAAGACTAGTGCAATGTTATAGTGAGTGCATAGACAAAAGTTGGACACCCATACTTCGCGTTGCAAAGCCTACTAAAAGCCTCTACAACCAAAAAAAATTGACAATCAGAAAACAATTTCC
This sequence comes from Sequoia sempervirens, assembly GCA_007258455.2. Classification (NCBI taxonomy): domain Eukaryota; kingdom Viridiplantae; phylum Streptophyta; class Pinopsida; order Cupressales; family Cupressaceae; genus Sequoia; species Sequoia sempervirens. The sequence goes on from VDFB02206122.1 coordinate 5,777, forward strand.
AATACAACTAGCATGTGCTCGTACTATTCACAGATCACAAGGCCTTACAATGCAAGCATTAGCATTTGATCCATCAGGCATAAACAAACATGGTTTGGCATATACAGCACTATCACGTACACTGACAATTGACACATTGTTCTTGATAAGACCTCTAACACAAAACCATTTTAAAGTGAAAAAAAAAAGTGATTAATGAAATGTCACAACTACAATCAATAGCAATTTGGGAATTTGAAAATCACCATCTCCAAAGCATTAGCGACAAACAATTACTACTAACCACATTCAATACTCGTAACCTACTTGCACATGTCGAAGACATGCTTAATGACCACGAAATGATGTCAACTGATATTATTTGTCTACAAGAAACACATATGCAACTAACGAAACATAATAATCAATTCCACACTTTTAATCATTTCTCAACAAATCACATACATGGTGTAACAACATTTACTAGAAATAATCTATTAATTTCAAAAATAGTGCAACATAAAACAACAAATGTAGAAGCTATAACAATAACAATAAATTTTCCAAATGATGAAATCAACATATGTAATCTATATGCAAGGCCCAACACACCAGTAATAGAAATTATAACAATCACAAATCAAGTATTCTCCTATGTCAACTTAACATCGACTTTATATATTCTAGGCGACTTCAACATTGACATGTCAGTAGACAATGGACGAAAGAATTTGCTATCAAATCACATGCACAATTCAAAAATGAATTTTATGTTATATAAATTAAACCATGTCAACAAACCACTAATTGATCATATTTGGTGTAACATAAATACAAAACCATGTTCTATTTACAAATCAGAAGCATATTGGAGTGATCATGATCCAATTTATATAAAGATTGAAACAAATGACAAATTCAAATCCACTTAGTATATTTTTTAGAATATTAACATTATCTGTATTTTTTGTAGCTAACAATGGAGTCGAGCAAGAGAGTCAAAACAAGCCAGAAAACCATGCAACAAATATCAAAAAGGTGAAAAGCATTGTTTATGTTCAATTATACTATCCAAATTACTCTTGAAAATAATAAATTCAACTGATGTAAACATTGCAGATCCAAAAGCAAGAGGAAAAATATAGTATCAATTGAAGAACTTCACTCCCACAAGGGAGGAAATATATTTGAAGGAGATGTAATTGTGGTCTACAAAACAAGTCTCGACAAACAAAACAATACAAAAGAAGTTCTTCATGCAGATTTAACTAATGAAAAAGGTGAAATGACAATTACTATCAATGTAATTGGTGTCCTTGTAAAACAACATGAATCAAAAATAGTTTCTGGAACAGCTATATGCATTACAAATTTCCAAATTGCACCAAAGACAGACTATGACAGAGGTGATTGTGACTGCATCTTGATTTTCACAAACACAACAACAGCTGAATACATTCCGCACATGCATGATGAATCAGCCAATTCATACCCAACCAGTTACCAATTAGGACAACTTCTGCTAAGTAAAGGAAAACTAAGTAAATTGATCCGAGGGCACTTGTGTATGGCACAAGATAAACTTTTCCAATTTCTTTGCCGAACAAAAAGATGGCCATTTAGAAATGGACAAAGCACATGTATTTAAATATTCCTCTAATTCTTTATTTCATTGCAATTTACATCAATTACTGCTTACCATATTTTTAACTAAAGATAAATGTTCAAATAAAAACATGCATCCACAATACAAGTACAAATACACGAGAGTTTGGAACATCATTTCTCTTCAATGGAAGAACAAATACACCTCGAACAATATCCAATCATGTTGCTGAGAAACATTGTAAAGAGGCGAGAATCAAGATACAACACTCTACAAACAACTCAATCAACATACATCAGCAAATTGAATAACAAGAGGGCCTTCGAGTATCTCAACAATTTGTTGCATTCAACAATTGAGGTAACTAAGGCCTTTGATTATGTCAGAAATTTGTTGTATTCAACATTTAACACAATCACATTTGCACCTATGCAATTATACACTATTAGAAAATGATTAAAAAATACATAATATACATCTTCGTTATATTTTGCAAATTTATGGAACAATAAGAATAGCCAATGTATTTTCAAATCCATTTCAGGATTTCTGTCTTAATTGCAACTACAAATTTGATACATATGGAGAACTACAAGAACAAACTGCTTTTTGTATTAAATGTAAACAACAAGTTCCATATATCTACTCTCACTACTTGAAAGTCATTGTGACAAGACAAAGAAAACAAATTGAACGTACAATGGATATGATCTATTTATGCTAAACTCCTTGCCTCCCTAAATATTAAATATTTTATATAATACATTGATGAAATCATTAATTGTTTTCATCTCTACACTTCTGCAAAAGTGACATTTCAAATTCGAATCCAACAAACTCCTTACAACTAATGTATCACCCATTGAAGAATGATATATACATCTTATATCCAGGTACGCTTGTATTTCACAAACATTTAGCTTCATTTAAAAATTCAATTTCTATACTACATTATCTATTGAAAGATTATAACATAAAATAAAAAACAATGTCCTCATAACCACCTTCAAACATTTTTCTGCAGAAGGGAATGTCCAAAAACACATGGATTGTCATCTTCAGCAAGGAGAATAACTGCCACATCTTGAACAAGGACAATAAATATGCAATAGTTCTATATGTTATAGGATTTTCATTTCACAATTAATGACTACAACAAACAATAACATAATTATCTACTACCATTTGTAATGTATTGACCATAGTGGTCTAGAGACAGAAAAATGCATATTCTTGACTTTTCTATGCATTTACACTCATACTTATTTCTAGTTTTCTATGAACATTGCTATGCAATTACATTGATATATATTTCTTCTTTTATATCTAAATTCTTCACTTTGCTATGCATTTACATTGATAGATATTTCTTAGTATATGCAATTATTACCACTATGTTAATCTGTAATTCTCAAAACAAACAACATGTTACATATGTTACCAGTAGGAATCGGACGCAATGCGTTTCTTGTTATATAAAGAATTAATTGAAGTTTTTTTCTACCTTATTTTTTTGGTTTTAGAGCCTAGGGAAATAGAAACACTATGCATGATAAATCAGATTAAAATAATTAAATATTAGATAAAGAGTTGGGATAAAAATATATAATAATAAATAATAATTAAAATAGAAGATGATAAAATATTATTAAGTTATTTTAGTGTTCTCGTTGAAAATTTGTTGTAGGAGAAGTGAAGTATGAAACTTTTTCAATTCTTAGTTGTGGATTCATAAGTTCTAAAGACACGAAATATATAGATGCAAAATGTCTAGTGTAATATTTATCAATGAATCATGCAATGCATGATAACTACTTTATTAAGCAATTGAGGGAGTTTTTGAATAATGACTCATCATGCATACTATTGTTCTAAGGGTTGTCTTTAAATATGATATCTTAAATGATTAATTCAAATATTTTGATATGTAAATGGAAGACAACAATTTCATTAATGAGAAATATTTATAATTTAAAAGTGTGCATGAATAATGTTTAAGGGACAAAATCACACATTCAAACTCATCCAAAAATAAATTAAAAATTAAAAAAAAGTACGCATAGATAGAAATTAATATGAATTGATATATAAAATAATTAGTCGATAGGCTCTTTATTGTGGGCTTGCCCATCGGAAAAGTCTCACGCCTGAGACAGGGCACTAGAATTTTGCCAGAGAGGAAAAACTCACGTCTGAGACAGGGCACCACTGCACTTTACTGCGGCAATTTGCACTTCAAAAATGCACTTCAAGTCTGCAGTTCACATGCCCTGTTAACAACACCGCTTCAAAACTGCTTCAAAACTGCACTTCAAGTCTACAGTTCACACGCCCACCGCCATTGGATTTCCATGCATAAAAAACTAAACCTCACTGCCACTGTGTTCTTTAAAAGCAAAGCTTTCGTTCCATTGTGTTCACAGTTTTTTGAATAAGCATTATTTTTTGTTTACCCTTACAAACAAATCACAAACGATTGGAAGACAGTTGTAGGCATTAACAGAGAAGGAGAACACATTAAGGTTGTCTGCTTGAGGGAGGTTAGTAAATGGTCTTTCCTTAATTTGTGGTCTGCTTTTCACAGGCTCTCTCCAGCATTCATTGAAGATTTTTAGCCAGAGGCATCTTTTGTTGATTGGCTTTAGCATTTGGGTTTATTCTCTTCCCACGTCATGTATCATTTTCATGTAGGAAAAACACAGAGACAACTGAAAGGGCAATGCTAGGGTTTGAAATAGCACATATGACAGTGCCTCTTCCATCCTCTTATATGTCCTCTATTTTTCATGACTTCTTTCTTCACAACTTAGCCTTTGGCATAGCATCACACAGGCTTCCATCATCTTATATTTCCTCTGTTTTTCATGAATTATGTCTTTCTTATATTTGTATGCAAAAAAGAACTGCTCAACCTCAACAAAATGCAATCAACTTTTTAACTATAATGCATTATGAAGGATTTTAATTGGTACTGTTATATGCAATTTATTTTGGCTTCTATCTTCACAGCTTCAGAGCAGCTTTTTATGCATGAAAGTGAAACAATAAAATTAGTTGCTCCCATAACCACTAGGAAATTTGGGTTCAGGGCCCACTACCTATTCATAACTGCATCTTTTGTTGACTATATTTATGTAGTTTTCATCATTGATCTAGATTTTAGTTTTCCCAGGTCCTATTCTATATGTTCAATTGTTTGCTAAAGTTCTTGCCCAAGAAACTATTGCTTTGGATCTAGGGCTGCCTTATCTGTCAAATTCAAGTAGGCTTCCAACTGTTCTAATTGGGAAAAAGGTTCTTTATGGCTTTTATCCAATCTGTTTTGTCCTACTCAAACTTGCCATAACATCCTGAGTTTTCATGACCATTCAAGATGCAGTTGCGATAGACATTCTTCTTCATTGTGAATTATCCAAATTAAACACAATATTCTTTGAAGCATTTCTTGATTGCCACTATTCTATATGGATATTTTCTCTTGCTTGAAAGCCCTTGTATCTCCATTTGTCTAATTTAATCATTATGTTTGTGATCATTTATTGCCTTACTATTTTTGCCTGATAATCCTACTTTGATGTCTATATGAGTACTACCTTTTTTATTTTGTAGCATCACAGCTTAGCCTTTGGCATAGCATCACACAGGCTTCCATCATCTTATATTTCCTCTGTTTTTCATGAATTCTTTCTTTCTTATATTTGTATGCAAAAAAGAACTTCTCAACCTCAACAAAATGCAATCAACTTTTGAACTATAATGCATTATGAAGGATTTTAATTGGTACTGTTATATGCAATTTATTTTGGCCTCTATCTTCACAGCTTCAAAGCAGCTTTTTATGCATGAAAGTGAAACAATAAAATTAATTGCATCTTTTGTTGACTATATTTATGTAGTTTTCATCATTGATCTAGATTTTAGTTTGACATCCTGAGTTTACATGATCATTCAAGATGCAGTTGTGATAGACATTCTTGACACTTGCATCCCACTAATCCAAAAAAGTAATACACTACTTGTTTTTCCAACCACTAAAGGAAGTCTATCAACTCAAAGGAGGTGTTTCTCTGCATCATATTTTTATTTATATATCTCATGTGGGAACTGGGGATAATTTCCTTTAAGCATGGAGGAGATGATGAGACATCATCAATATGTTGGGCCCAAATCAGCCTTGATCTGATTCCCTCTTAGCCTATGCATGTTCTTCTATTCTCCACCTTAATCAAAGTCCTAGGAATCATAAGTAGGATTAATTAGTAGCAAGGCTCACATATTAAGCTGAGCATAAACAGAAACAAAACCCTTGACACTAGGCATCACCAAACCCTTATTCCTTTGAAGTTTTCATTATGTTTGTTTTGGAAAAGAAAAGTTGTGAGACAGAGTTTGTCATAGAACTACTTTCTTGGCCTCTCTATCTCCAAACACATGTCATTGTCTATGATTAACACACAATACCTGCCACATATCATACATTGACCCTCTTTGTTCGATGCACAGGCTCATCATAGAGCTGTCAATAAATGCTCTGACCCACCATGATTTCAAGAGATCTCCCACTACTTTAACAGACCTATAGCCTTGTAGCCTTTTCTGCCCTTTGTATTTTGCTCCAAATCTGCTCATATATTTGATATATATATATCTGTTGTAACCTCTTCTTAATTCTGCCCTTCATATTCACAAATAATCTTCATATGCTTCTCATAAGTTTTCTGTAGCATATCCTCAAATTCTTCCCTCAAATCTGCTCTTATAATCTCCCATAAATCTGCTCGCATACTCTCATAGATCTGCTTATAAGCTTCCATAAATCTGCTCACATACTCTTATAGATCCGCTCATAATCTTTCATAATTCTGCTATAAATCTGTTACAACATCACTCACAAATCTACTATAATGTTTGTCTTTAAATTCTTCCATAATTTCTTCATAAAAATCTGTAAATGAACTCTTTAAGTTCTACTCCTAATATACTGGTATATATGTGATATGTTTCTTTTATCTTACACACTTTCACATACAAATCTGCATCTTATTTTATTCATCAAGTCTTTATACATTTGAATCATCAAGTTCTTCTCTTCAAATCTACTTATATAAACAATCTTCTTATAGATGTAATGCTTTTAATTGATCTCATAAATGTGCCATAGACAGATCTACATATGTATTTTACAACAATCTTCTTTTCATCTATGAAGATTTGTAGATATTTATCTTTTATCCTCACACTTATCACTCATATTCCATGTCTCACATTTCTACATTTCTTTTTTTATTTTATATCTCTTTGTCTCTATGAAGAGGCATCCTTCACAAAAGAGGCAACCTTTTCAATGGATATGACAGTTACCAAACTTTACTTTAATTGCTGCCTTAGATAATCAATTCTATCACTGTCTTAAATAGATTCTATTTGTCGACTTTAATACAAATGGCTGCCTTTAACATGAGCACAACACAATGATTGTTCTTTCATAATTCTGCTATAAATCTATTACAACATCACTCACAAATCTGCTATAATGTTTGTCTTTAAATTCTCATTTATTCTTCCATAATTTCTTCATAAAAATCTGTAAATGAACTCTTTAAGTTCTACTCCTTATATACTGGTATATATGTGATATGTTTCTTTATCTTACACACTTTCACATACAAATCTGCATCTTACTATCACACTACTCTGTAATTGTTTGTTTCTTACCATCATTATAAATGCAAACATTCTTCACTATGCTAAAAATTTGGGGAAAATCAGAGTATAAATCAGTTAATATAAAGGTTAGGGGAAATTCTAATGAAAAGTAAATTGGAGATTGGGCTTTCAAAAGTCTAGAGTATATTTTTTGGAGCATGTGCTATTAGGTCGGTTGACACTGGAGAAATAATGAATTTTGTCTCATGAACATAATTTCCTCACTAAAAAGGCTTACACCCCTCGAGTGGTGTTGTATCAAAAGAATTTTGACTGATTGTACTCACGGATAGACTTTGGTCATCATAGCAGATTGAAAAATTTAATAGAGAGCTCTCTTATTGTAGAGTTGATCTATAGCTAGGAAAAGAACACATTTCCTATTAGCATCGGGTTCTAAGTGTTTCCTATCCTTCATCAAGTGTTATGGCTTGTATGACAGAATATACCTTACCAAACTGAAAACTATAATTGCTGATATTGTGCTTGCTAAATCATTAGTCCTGCTACTTTTTGATGCAGCTAATTCTTACTTTACCATTATGTGCAACTCATTGTTACCAAAGGTTTTAACTAGGAGCTTGACAAAATCTCACAACACTTGGCAATGAGACATAAACCAAGAACAGTCTTGCACTACTCTATAATTGTTTGTTTCTTACCATCACTACAAATGCAAACATTCTTCAATTTTCTTTATGATTATCATGAAGGGTCACCATCTTGTTTATTCTCTATGACTCTGGCATGCCTTACTCCACCATTTAGTGTTAATAATGAAACACAAAATAGGGAACAATGCATCAATTGTCTGCTGCAAGAAACCTTTGCAGGATTTTCATAAACAGAGTTTGCACATATTGTAAGTGTAGTGTATTGTCATTAAAAAACCTCATGCATACTTTTGTATGGAAGGAATATAATGTAACTTTATTTACAATGCATTTTTTATTATATCTTCCACCACTATTTACATATAATATTTAATTTCCTATACTTATCTAAAAAATCATATCTAGATGAGCACCTAACAAATACAAAATTAAGAGTATGTAGTGAAGGAAACAAAATAAATCTTACCCTAATAGTTAGAAAATAAATAGGATTATAATTGATACATAAGAGATTTATGGCCTTTGTGTTCAACTTCAAACCATGTAATAATTGCATCCCAAGCAGATCTTGCAATTTCTATATTGTGTATTATATTTGACTCTTTTACTCCTGACAATGCACTTGAGATTTATTGAAAATTGACATATGGACATTCATATAAACTCAATTACACTTTGTGTTATTTTTTTTTAAATATCTTGGATTCATTCTTAGGTTTTCAACAAGTGAATGAAAGTGTTTTTTTTGTACATAAATTCAAGGGTAGTAGTAGGAGCAGGGTGGCAAGCACTGGTGGCTTATGTGAACATAGGTTGCTACTATATTGTTGGTGTGCCTCTCGGTGTTCTTCTGGGATACAAGTTCAACCTCGGGGCCAAGGTAATTGTGATTTCCAAATATTTCCTTGAAAGTTGTGGCATTTTTAATTAAACTTCAAAGTTCACAATGCAAAAGTCACAAATCCTAGATGGCCTATTGGTCTAAAATATTATGAAGTATTTTTTGATTTTATAGGAAAAAGATAATTAAATTAACTAAAAACCATATAAATACAAACAGAGACAATAGCACCAAAGTTCTTACCAATGCAATAAATGCAATAAACCAGACTACTATATGTATGTTTTTCAAAATTTCTATGACTTCTCCTCTGCCTTATACTATTCCTAACTTAGGTGCTCACATTGTACTAAAAATTTTAAGTGTCTTGGAGATCCCTGGCAGTTAATGCATAAGACATTCCAGAGAAGCTAAGGAAAGGAGCAAATGCTTTGGTCATTAACCGCTTTCTGAAAAAAGTGAAAGAGATATTGGAGGTGAATTATAATCATAATGGTAGGGTTATAGTTATAGACTTAAATGTAGAACTTAAATGTAAGAGGTAGAAACAAAAAGTAATGGAAAATATTTGAGGCAAGGATCCCAATGATCTTTGTGTCAAACGTATCATGTCCTTCATCTCTTCATTGTTGGATACATCATACTAGAAGTAGAGGCATCATTGTGGGCATTGACTTCAAGGAAACCAACATTTATTCACCTATTATAACTGGAACCTCAAATCTTCCATATTCTATTGCGCTAGTAGCAATAACAATCCACAATAGCAATTGTTCTTAATTGCAAAATAAGAGCTTGACCAATCTTCCTTATTTTCTAGCAGCAATTAGCTCATCAGCCATGGTCTTAAAGGCATAAAACTTGATTCTATTTTTTGTACACCATAGATAGGTTGGGTGGGTAATAGCTCCATGTGCCAACCTTGTGTAAGGAATCATTAATCACTCCCAACAACAAACCTCAAGGGAAAAATAGCATGGAATTTTATCATATATCATAGAAAATAAAATTTTAGAAATATGAAATTTGCTCTTTAAATAGTTATATTATTTTTGTGTTTATAACTTGATAATAGATAGCAATTTGGATTAAAAAATATTGGTTGGATTTTTGCAAATTCTCTTTGACATCATTAATCAAAGTTGTTTGTGTGTGCTCATTATTTGCAGAAATTAAAGCAATACACACAAACCTTCCAATCACAGTTCTCATCAGTTATGCGAACCTTTTGACCTACAGGTATGCTACTTGCAATATATATTTGATGGATCTCTCTCCCTTGTTCCATTGCAGTCATACACTTTGTCCCAAAAGTACAGATGTTTGGTTTGGTTCACCTTAATCAATACAAGTTACCATCCATTAAGTCCATAATCATCTGATATATGTTTTAGTTCAGCTCTATATCAATACATATAAGTTGAACTTTATTAATAACCTCCAACATTTATAGAACATTAATTCATTTATTTTTTTCAGAACTTGCAACTCTTAGAAGAATAGAAATAAGACAAATACAACATATGCTTTCATATATGGTCTGCTTTCTTATCTAAGAATCTTTGAGTGCTTTGAATTAGAGTAATTAAATTTTTCCTTGATAGTATCAATGCTATCACCAAGCATTTAATAGAGAAGCTTAGTTTGGGGATGATGCCTTTGTGCCATAAGCATTTCCATTTACTCAAAGTGGGATAGACTCCTCTTAGCATCTTTAAGTGGGTTAGGCACCACTCATCATCTTGCAATCTTTGTTGATAGAGTAAGTGCCATGACCATTCATGCTTCCCCATATAAGGTTGTTCTTGTTTGTACGTGGTTGGAGTTAAATTAGTCTTTGATGGGTATATAGTGTGAAAAGAAATTGAGTGCTGGAAAATTATCCAACCTGCTCTCAAATATATTGGGATTCCAAGTTATTGCACACGTGCTCTCGCAACACCTTTGTTTCCAATTTATGCATACCTTGATTGCTCAAATGCAACCAAACCATGGTCAACATCAACTTTCTATAAAAACTGCTATTCTTTAGTAGCTATTATCTCTATGTCTTTAGTGTTTTTGGAGCCATCTTTTGAAGTGTGCTCACTATGTCATTCATGATTTTTCTTATTTACTTTAGGTCATATGCATAAGGTATCTAACCACTTCATGTTCTTTGCTCCTTTCATCTTGTTCACAAGCCACAACAAAGAATGACTCCATATGCATTATCCATCAAGGGTACATCTATCACTGCCTTGGGTGGTCTTTATATTACTATATCTTTGGTATCTTCAACTTCATTCACCCCTGACTTGCAGCCCTGTATATTTTCCTAATTATGATAACTAACTATTTATTAAGAGCATTAAGTATACAATCACTAATTTTCCATTCTCCTATTCATATTAGCTCTAGGTTTTTGTAGATTTGCATGTCTTAAGCCCTTTCATCATTGTGTTGTATTTGTACCCATGCAAAAGGACTTTCATTGTATCTCCTTTTTGATGGAAACCTTTAACATCTTCATGATTGCCTTAAATGACTATCACCTATTGCCCCTAGATTTTTTCCCTTTCATGACTGTGTTGTACCCTTGCAAATTGAGAAACTCGTAACAGTCATAACTTTTGATATTCCAATCATTCATTGTGAGATTTATATGTTTATTTATTTAGAATCCCTTAAATTATCTTTGATCATCTGTAAGTGCTAGCTATAGGGCTACCAACAATCCTACGCTACAGGTCCTTAATCCATTGATTTATTGCTGCCCCTTAAATCTCATAGTGACTGTGATTTTGGGGCCATGTTCATCAAAATGACCATACCATAAATCATCATTGTAGGTATCATCTTTAACATTTCGAAGACATTCAGGTGCATCTACTTCTGCAGTTTGAGATGTTGAACAATAGAAATATTAGGAGGAAAACATTTTCAATAGTCATTAACTTGTCAAGAAATTCTATAGTAGAGGCAGATATAAAGTTAACCTTAGGTCTCTAACACATGCAAACTTTAGCATATGCCTAGGCATATTCCTTATCCACTGCATGGTCCACCTTTGCTCTTAGGATATCACTTTTCCATATGAGGACTATGTATTTATGACTATAATGTACAAGCTAACATTCAATATGAGCTC
>VDFB02206124.1:0-44042 GCA_007258455.2 Sequoia sempervirens
TTTTTATTTATTTAATTATTCATTCATCCTCCATGGCTTAAATTAAATAAAATCTTATTTATTTAATTATTCTTCAAATATCAAATCTTGAATTAAATGAATTATTTAATTCATGAATTCTATTTTAACGCATTCCTCTATATTTGGATAATTGTGTGAGTTATCTAAGTATTCACTTTTACTCGACTCAAAGATCTATTTCAAATCGCTCAATTAACTCTTGATTTAATGTCTGAGTGGCATTCTTGAGTAATCTCTTCATCAAATCATTCAATCATCCAGTGCTAACACATTTGTGTGTACGTTCAAATTAATTAAATATTCCTATTTAATTAATTAAACCTTGTACGTGCATTTGAACAGGAGTTGCTTTAATCCATATTCATCTTTGTCATGCAAAGATAATTCTTCTATTTTCGAATACCAAGCTGGAAGATTAAATCATTTATTTAATCTTTAATTCTATTTCTAATTTGTATCACTCATGTCACTACTAACAGTTATCATAATGCATGTCCAATCAGTCAATCTCAACCATCCGTTGATCTTTCAATCCTGGCCTATCGTTTGAATAATCAATTTTCTATAAATTGATCTATCATTCTTCATTCCAATCTCTCTCGAAAACTCACGAAATCGTATGACTTTTGCGAGCACTTATCTTGAATCTTCGATGTTTTGCTAAATCACTATCTTAGGCTATACTTGCATGAACTCTTGAAAATATGAGGGAAATTATACTACAACAGAAAAATGGAGAAGGGCAATCAAGATGAATCATGGAAATATGTAGTAATTTGGTGAGATTGTTTCAGTTTGTTCATATTTTTACTTTCCTTTGTTCTTTGTTGCTTAACATTAGATTGCATTTAGATTTAGATTGCATTGTTTGCTCTAGTCTTGTTTCTTATCTTTCTGCACTTTCTAGACGTTACAATCACAATTTTTGGATGTTTACGATAATCTCTCTCACTTGTGTCATTTTCATGATTTCTATTCTTAAGGGGGACTTTAAAAGAAAGATTAGTAGTTTATTTTATAACATCTCTATTTTGTTTGGAAACACTTATGCTTCAATATAAGCTTCTTTCTAGTCTCTTTTTCATTGTATAAGGTTCTCTTTAGAGTGATTTTTTGGAGAGAAAGGTCCACAAAAATGGGTTCCTCGAGGCTATGTGCTGAACCCACCACCTTTGTCATGCACAAAAATAATTCTTGAATTTTTTTTACTTTTTTTTAACCCAATTATTAAGATAAATAATACATTAAGTTTTTGAGGTGTAACACTAAACATAATGTGAGTTGAGCATCCTTGGGAGATTCACTTCTAAAGTCAGGTGTAAAATTTATCTATGCATAATTGTATGCCAATCTCTACTAGGGTTCACTTGCCATATGCTCCTTTATACTCTCCTTGGATTGTCTATGTAACATGATTTTTTGAATGAGTAGGGTAAGACTTTGGAAGACTATGGTTTTGGGACCAATGGTCAGTAGGTTATAGTTCAAATGTCCATAAGGTTCAATCAGGTTTAATGAAGGTTGAGTGGACCATTCATTCTCATGAGAAATGGGTTCATTTGAGACTACTACTCATGAAACATCGGTCAATGAGTTTGACTTGAAAACCACACAATTGAATCTTGATAACTATATCATAAGGATAACCATTTCGTAGTATAGCCACTAGATAAATGCTTATAGTATCACAAGTTATCCCATACCAATATTTTTATTAAATCATTGGATTTATAATAATGATAATGTTAAGTCAAAATGTTGGAATTAATTTTTTCCTATTTCCAAGTAATAATATTGTTGTTTATGGAGCAATGGAACCCTAATAATGAATATGTTGTTGTTGTTTGATTGCTAACCAATATCATTATCATTAAATCAACCTATTAGTATTATTATTTAACTCTAAATTGACAGCTTGGTATTATGATTATCATTAAATCGAACAATAATATTCATTTTGTCCCCTTTTTTAGTATATATTTTCTTTTAAATAAAATAATAGCATTAACCCATAATATAATTATTGTTGTAAATAAAAGTATCAATATCATTATTTTAATCACGATGATGGCTATTATTTTAATAACATTTAATTGTCAGTTCTTAAAACGGATGGCTATAATGAATTATAGAAATTACAATTTCCATCAATAATATAATCACTACTAGTATTATTAAATATTTATTTTGGCATTGCTATATATAAGAATTAATATTATTCTTATCACTAGAGTGTAGCATGGTATGAGTGGGATAAAAAAAGATAGTAACCAGATTTATTAGATTTGCTAGGCACCAACATTCGTTGAGTTTTAATTCCATTTGGGATCCATTTCAAAAAGTTGGGTGGGAGGTACAAAAATATGCAACAAAAATATATAATTGCAAATTAACTAAAAGAGAACCCTAATTTATTTTATGTTCCTTGTGAAAAGGCAACAAGGGGGGAAATATTCTCATGTGGGTGGTTGGGTATGGAAGAAGGAAATTCAAGTAGCAAGCACATATTCTTTCTCTTTTTTTTGTTGTCAACATTTTAATGGTAGTAATTACATATCTAGTTTTTTGCAAGTCACAACTTTATTTACCAAATATTCTCCTATATTAATTTATTTATTTTATGATGTATTCAAACACAATTGTGAGGAAAATAAGGGTTTGGGAAACATAATTTGGTGGTTGTTCCCCTTAAAAGGGTTCACAATTCCCCGTATGCCCCCCACATCTCATAAGGGTAGTGTGAGTGGGGTGGGGAAGCTCCCCCTACTCCCTAAGCCCCTATGGTTTCAATTAGGGATGGGGCCATGTCCCCACTTTCCCCCACTCACATTTTATTTCATTTGTTTTACATTTTTTATTAATCATACATGTGTAAAGAAATATAGAAAAGCCAATGTTCTGATATAAATTAGTATTAATGGTTTTCTTTAATAAGCAACCCAAGAATAGTAAAGATACCATCATAATAAATCTTATAAAATCCATGTTTTAAAAAATCTTAATATTTATTATTAAATATCTAGATGCTCACATAACTCGCCCTATTTATGTGTATAGATTATTGTAAAGAGTATGTAGTTATGAATATGTAAATATCCATACTGATATTATTTAATAGACAAAAATGATTATTTTACTACATCTTTACATTTCTAATGTATAAAAGAGGGAACCATGTGTTTAATGTCTAAACCTAGGGTTAATTGGCTTCATTTTCCAAAGGTACATTAGAAAGGGAGATCAACAAGATGAATAGATTGACTATCAACCACAAAGGTGAGTCAATCAAACTTGGATCTCCTTAATACCTTGAAAGTGGATTGGAAATTATTTGAAATGATTAACCTAATTGAACTATATGACATAATGTGGCTAATGCAATATTCTAAAAGCACATAAACTAAAACAGTAAATTGCAGGTAGATCTGAGAAATACTAGAGATTGTGCATTCATCATAAAAAGTCAGATTTGACATGTAGAGGACACAAATTCCTAGGGGTGTATGGGTTCCTAATAGGGGGGCTTGAAATTAATTTTTTAGTCCTCTAATGCTTTATTTTTCCTTCTATTTTTTGGTTTCTAAGCTTTTATATTATTGTCAAGTAATTTCGTAGTAACATACACAACCAAAGAGAGAAAATGTTGGGCCATTTAGGGGCTTGCCTTATTCAAACCCTATGTAAGTGTTTCCACTTCCCCAATGGAAATGTTAATGATAGGAATGATAATTGAAAGGAAGGAATTATGAAATTACAAAGTGATGCAAGTCACCACCCTTCAATGACTTCCTTGAAGGATTGATGTCATGCACATCACCTTAAGGATTTGGATTTTGCTTCCTTGAATACTTGAATACTTTGGAGACCTACAAAAAGGGTTAAATCCTTCACAACACATGAACACACATAAACTTTGACATGATGTTGTATATTGAATTGCTACTATAATGCTTTGAAATGTTGCTCTTGAAAATATTATTTACTCACAAATTCTTGTTCTAGTTGTTATAATTCAAATGAGAAAATAAATATGTATTTATATGTAATTGTTCTAATTTTCTCAAAATTCAATCCCAAAAACTAACACTTGAAATTTGAAATTTGAATGTTAAAATACTAACAACCACATATTAAAAATTGGTCTCTAGAAAGATAGGGGGATGCATATGCCACTTGGCGTATGGGTCCTAGCCCTATCTTCAAGGACTTTTAGTGTTGGGATCAAATCATAATTTATAGAATTTATTTAATGCTTGTAATCCTTCAAAAATTGGTAAAAATGGGCTTAGGGATGTATAATTTAGGAAATTAGGGACTCAATTAGGCTCATTAATTTAGGGGAGCAAAACATAGTGTGAAAATTTTAAGGGTGACAATTTCTGACACTACATTTAGCCCCCACTTTAGTGAGACTATGGACTTATGCTTAGACTAACACTAAACTAGAAAAATATATGTGAAGAGGGGTTCGAATGTACAAATGTTGAAGAGATGGGATGACAAGGAATCTAGGAGGTGCACAAGCCCCCAAGATCTAAGATCCCATGGAAAACCAACATAATCGCAAAGGAACACACACATGCATGTAAGATATGGAGCAAGATAACATACAATAGCATACATGTCAGGAAACACGAGGCATCCATAATGAAGACCCATGACATGATGGAGCATAAAGATGAAAATGAAATGAAGATAAATGGCATATAAACACTATCTAAACATAAAGAAGAAACACAAAAGGAACATAAAAAAACACAAGGTTAGTACTAAAATATTTGATTCAATAAGGTAGAGAGACCTTAGTCTTAAATTGTCTCAAATACCAAACATCATCCATCAAATGCATGACTATTCCCATGAGGACTGAAGTCATACACATCACTGATGGGTCACATGGCTTCACTAACAATCAAAGTGTGTTATGCTATGTGACCATGTTAAAAAGGGTGCTGAAGTTCATGATGCAACAAGTTCCATTATGTTGAATCCATGATTTATATTACAAAAACTCACTTTAGTGGGTGCAAAAAAACTCACCTCAAGGGGTGCAACAAAACTCACCTAGGGGGTTAACAAAACCCACCTTAGGGGGTGCATAAAACTCACCTTAGGAGGTGCATAATGACAATAGGATGAGGCTAAGAAATCAAGAGATTTTGTATCAACACCACCACAAGAGATGGAAAAAATAACAAAGAGGATTTTTTTAGCATTAGAAAGGTCATACCTTAGGGGATATCACTTATGAAATCACCACAAGAGAGGACAAGTCATGGAAAATAAAAATTCATGCCTTAGGGAATACTTTCCATAGCATTACCTCCAAGGGAAATTTCCTATACCAAGAAAGGTCACACTCTTGAAGGATATCAAGCCCAATATCACCACAAAGGAGACAATAACATAGAATAAGAAGATTACAGTTTGATCAACAAGGTGACACTTCTTAGGAGTCATATGCTATCATCAATAAGAAGGGACTATTCCTCACGAAAAAATGAGTGGAGGACTATATGCCCCCCTTAAAATTTTAGTGTACTTGGTACATTAATGTTTCAAGGAGATAAAGAGGGATCCCTTGCTAGAAGGAATGCACCTAGGATAAGGCCACTGAACCCTTTGCCCCCCAAGTGTAAGGAGAAAGGTGAGCCAAATTTATGATATGATACTCCTTGCAAAATGATAGATGATTGCATAAAGCCAAGTTTATACCCTCATGGATGGTAGTGAGTATGTTTTGACACTGCAACTACCACATGGAAAGGAATAAATAAAATTGAATGTTAATGGATTATATGCTCAATTTAATTCCCATAAGGATCAAATTATCTTAATTTCTTCTTTAAAGCACAAAATTCATTGGTAAGATGTCCAAGTTTTCTATGATATGCATAGTAAGACATTTTTTTACTCTTTCATTTCTTATCTTCTTATTCATGGATGGGTGGCAATGTGATATTCCCTAGTTTGAGAAGTTTATCTAAGGCTCTTTGAGTCTTCATTATAGGATGTAGGAAAGGTAAATTTTTAAGTTTGTATTTCTTGGTTGGTGGTTAAGATGTTTGTTGTGAGATTGGAGGATTTTGGTAACCTAATCCTTTGGTATCTATTGATGGTGTTTTCTCCAAGAGGGGATGAATTTCATGCTCATTATCTATGTGACATCCTTGATTACTCAAGATTTGAAAGAATTTACCATAGTATTGTTCTAGGTTGATAGGTGTGTTAGTGACTTTGTTTTCATAGGATGAGAGAGCATCAATAGAAATGTCCTGATTGTGAGTATTATGAATAGGTTTCACCATGGTCAGTAGTTGAGATATGCCTTGCTATTCAATTTTGGGATGTAAGATGTTAAACATTTCAAGTGGTGGAATTATAGGAGGTGTTGAATATTGACATAGGTTGTTAAGCCATTGGGTAAACCCACAATAATGGGTTAAAAAATTTCACATGAAGAAAAATTAGAAATGCCCATCAAAATTTTTAAAATGGCTTACTCCTAATGAAGGGGGTTCAAATGAACCCCCCCTTCTAATGAACCCACCCTTCGAATGAACTTCCCCCCTTATAATGAACCCCCACTTGCACCATATAGGGGGGTTCATTTAAACCCTCCTTCATTAGAAGGGGGATTTGAATGAACCCCCCTTTTTTCACCTTCCCCTCCATCATATCAAAATTTATGTATTCTTTTTACTATTGAAGCCTAGGAAGGATGTTCAAATGGAGTCAACTATTGGAAGATGGTCAATGCTCACCTCAAGATTTGTGACATAGAATAACCACCTCTTGTGGATCTGTTAACTCTAGTAGTTGTATCGGGCATTAACAGGTCAATCTTTTGGTGCAATGATAATTGTGGGTAAACAATTGATATCAGATCCAAAGGTGTTAGGTTTGAATCCCCTCGGGTAATGCTGAGGGGGATTTTGTTGGCAGATGGTCAGCACTCCCCTTAGGATTTGTGACATGGACTAACCACCTCCCATGGATCCATTAACTCTGGTAGTTGTATTAGGCATTAACAGGTCAATCATCTTTTGGTGCAATGACAACTATGGGCCAACATCAATAAGTGATAAAACAAGTTGGAGGACTGTAGTGATCAAAATGTGTTTTCCAACAATTATAAATTTAATATATATTTTTTAGTTTTTAGTTTTACTGAACATAGGTTTTTCACCAAACATTAAGTTCAGTGAAAAATGATTGTGGAAAAATAGTAAATTTGGGAAAAAAATATTTAAAAAATATACACACTAGGTATTGATGTCTTTGTTCCAACAAAAAAATGAAAAATGAAATTCAATACATACCAAAAAATTTGTGTGAGCCGAAGTGCACCTATGTCTAAATTGTAATTGGTTTGATTCAAAATTTAATTAGAAGAAAATACTCAAAAAAATGTTATGAAACAAAATGAAAGCACTATACTAGTGTTACCAACCTAAATCCAAATGAATCATAATTTTATCCTTTGTAGAAAAAAGGTTATTCAAGCCGAAGTAGACACCACATTTTAAAAATGTTGTTTACTATTAAAACTAGTTATCAAAGTAGATGCAAAAACAATTACAATTTAATTTCAATTTTTTTTAAAAAATACATTTAAAATCTACAAAAAAAACCTCACAAATCACTAGTTTATATCAATTTCAAATTCCTAACAGTTTACCTACTGTAGGTGTTAGACTGTGAATTTTTTTCTAAACATGTTGATTTCAATGTCAAGTTTGGCCAAAAAGTGTTACCCATTATTGTGGGATGACCCCAATGTTGCATAGAAGGATAAAAGGTTGCATTATTTTTAAGGTCACACATGAAGTTTTGTATGAATTCATGCATTGTTTCTTCATCTTGTCCCAAGATATCTATCTTATGAGGACATGAATTGGGAGGCTCCTGAGAGTATTCTTCCATAGAAGTTTGACCTATGCCTAGAAAATAGTACATAGTCACCCAGGGGCATCTTATTCTTCAACAGGGATTCTAAAATATCAATGTTTGATTGGTTTTTACACTTCTTAAAGATTATAATTCTACTTGCAAAAAGTTGTAACAGTAAGTAATTTCCTAGAATTTGCTAAATTTATGCCAATTTGATACAAAATGAAAATATGCAATAATGTTGAATATATTTAAACAAGTTATGAATGTAAATTTTAGATCTGAAATGCAATAATTAACTAATTCTAAAATTTAAATTCCTAGGAATTATTATTTTCATACAATTTTGAAATTTAAACTAATAGGCCAAAACTGGGGTAGAGAATAAACTAGGTTTAGCTTGGTATAAGTATCAATCTAAGGATCATAAGCTTGCGAGAGGTGTTGTGACAATATACCTAAGGGAGGAAAGTAGTGAATTAGGTGGGGATGAATGAAACTAGAGCACATAAATTTCCTAAATGAAAATCTGGTTTAACTTTTCTATTCTACCTTTTTGACAGTAACTCACCAAGAACTATGAAAGGAACTATTAGTTCTGTAACAAGAATAATTTGTGACAACAACATTAGTTTATTGACAGAAAATAAAACACACTTTACCAAATTAAAAATACTAAAATCAAACTATAATAAGATATTACGTTCCAAACTAAAATCACAAAATCTTCAATCAAACCAAAATATAATAAAGATGCTGGAATTTAAATCACGCGACCATTAAAGTTTGAAATCTATTGAAATTAAATCAAATAGAAAATAAATAACACATAGAAATATTAACAAGAAAAATAAATAAATGTCACCGTCCTTCACCAGGGAGTGGGCCCTTGCTATCTGGTTTGCAAGTGAGAAGAGATGAGAGCTTTTCTATGTTGCCTTGATCAGAAGAATGATATTTTAATTCTTGGAGATAATACAAAAAAATAATCATCCCCCAAAAGTCTGCTTATGCTGCTTATATATACACAGCCTATAAAAAATACACACTAGAGTAGATAGTTTTTTTTGGCCTACAACCAACAAACTAGAAGAAACAAAATGCGGATTGATAGCCACATATCTAAAATGGGTTCTTAAAATAAATTATGAACTAGAAGTGTATAATCTTCTCACAGCTCCTCCTCATTTAGTTCCATGGGTTTTTCTCTAGCTACCAAACACATCCCCTTTCACAAACTAATATTTGTAGTTTTGTCAAGAAAAAACATCCACCATATACCTAGTAGTGGATCCTCCATCAACGGTTTCCACATGGGATACACTGGTGCTAAAGTGGTCACTATCACACATGGAATTATTGGATTACAAAGATCTTAGCATGAAATAGATTCACGTGGATGAAGAATACATGTGGGAAGTGTCATGAAGAACCAAAGGAAGGTCACCATTAGATAAAAAAATGCACAGTCATCTCTAAATAGGTAATGGATGCCACCTTAGAAGCTAACATCATCTTTTAAAAATATGATAGAACTAAATTGTTGGTCAAAAAGTAATACACATAATTTCCTAACCAAAAAGTGACAGGAAGGTCTACACCCTTAAAGTTGCATGCTACAATATATATCTTTTGTTGACATAGTGAAAGAGATATTAGTAAACACAATCTAATATTATTTATTCACATATTTTATTCAAAAACTAAATTAAAGATTACTTATATATATATTAAATCATATGCAACATAAAATGGTATGATATTGAACAAAATGGGATGTGGGGATGATGAGTATGAAGGTCCATGAAATAGGCCAAAGTACGACATAAAATGGGACATAAATGGATCTCACGATAAATAACACACTTACTTTCAATTTTATGAACTATATGCAATATTCCTAAAAAAAAATGCAATTAGTGATTCCAAAATAAAGATCTACAAGTACCTACAAACTAAGTAGATAGAGACAAACAACTATGAAAAAGTTTGTTGATGCACCTATACAAGTATAGGTTCATCTAGGGGTGTTTGAGGCCTTGATATGAGGTTTGAAAATTGAAAAATGGAATGTTTAAGTTGGTGTTTAATGTTTATGTTTCTATCTGCAACCAGGAAAGATGGTGATTATTTTTCAAAAAAAAATTGATGTGATTAAAATGCAAATGCGTGATAATATATGAATAAAAATGAAAAATTATGAATGCAATTTTGAATGAAAATATGATCTAAATTACTGAAATGCACCCTAATGAAAACTATGATGCAAGCTGTGATGAAATATTTTTGGATTTTTATGAATTTTATTTTGTAAATATAAAACCCTAAATGAGAAATGCAAGATAATACTATGCAAACACTAGATCTAGGGTGAATGAATGCAATTTTTAGAGGGTCTATGATGTCAAATTTTAGGTTCACCAAAATTTAATGTATGAAAAAGGGAACCCTAAGTTTTATGTCTAAACCTAGGGTTAATTAGCTTCCTTTTTCAAAGGTACACTAGAAAGGTATATCAACAAGACGAATAGTTTGACTATCAACCACAAAAGTGAGCCAATCAAACTTGGATCTCCTTTCTTATGGCCTTGAAAGTTGATTGGAAATGATTTGAAATTATTAATATAATTCAACCATATGACCTAATATGATAAATTCAATATTTTGGAAGCACACAGACTAAAATAATAAATTGCAGGAAGATCTGAGAAGTACTCAAGATTGTGCACCTGCCATAAGAAGTTGAATTTGGCATGCAAAAGAGGACACAAATGCCTAGGGTCATATGGGTCCCTGATACGGGATTCTCAAATTGATTTTGTAGTCCTCTAATGTTGGATTTGGCCTTATATTTTAAAGTTGTAGAGTTGTTAGGATGTTGTCAAGTAATTTTGTAGTTGAGTTTCTGTGGCCTAACAACTTTTAGGGATTTGAATGCAACAATTGACAATTTTCGTTCAATCCTTCTTTATTCCTCTTCAAACTTGTAACCTAAAGATTCAAAGAGAGAAAATGTTAGGCCATTTAAGGGCTTGCCTCATTCAAACCTTATGTAAGGATTTCCACTTCCAAAATGGAAATGTAAATAATAGGAATGATAATTGAAAGGAAGGACTGATGAAATCACAATTGATGTAGAGCATCTGGGCAATCATGCAATCAAAATCATCCAAAAAAATATATGTATATGTTTTCCAAATTTGGTTTGTTTTGGGTTTGGTGTTAGACTCTCATAGTATTGGCAATCCATGGTATGGTCAAAATGGTAGGCAATCATGAATGTTCCTTTGAAGGTGGTAAAGACATTCAATGAGAAAATATCAAGTCATATTAAAACTGTTGACACTGACAATTTTTTTAAAAATGGTGAATTATCATTGAAGAGTGATTTCACAAGGTTTCTATTGTCTCTTATAAAATGCACCCTATGCAAAGTTATGAAAACTAAGCTTTCTAGAGAAACATGGCATCATTTCAAGGCTGTAGGTCACCTAAAGTTGAAATGAACCTCTGGAGAAGGCCGGCTTCCCTTGGTGTCACCTAACTGCTAATTCTGTAGAGGGAAAGGTAGGAGTGAATACAAATGAAAACTAACCTATGGTGATACACTAAATTGATGAGATCAATGGAATACTAAGACTGTATTTGAAAATTGTCGATGATCATAGGCTACACATCAAATTCTATGAGCTACACATTAATATATATCATAAATAGGTTTGATGCACACACTTTTCAATAAAGGAAAATATTTTCATAGAAAAGAATCTATGTGTGATTATGTAAACATAGTTTGTGATTCATATAACGGTGTTTTTTACAAAGGAAGGCATGAAACACTAGATAAAGATATAAAGGAATAAAATAATTCACAAGATAACTCAATCATTAACCTAAAATGCACAACACTTTGTGGGAATAGTGATGAAAACCTAAATCATCAACAGTGGCCAAGGTAACTCTATACTTTATATTCCAAAATCGAAGTGAGTTACAAAGCATACACCAGCTAAGAGGGGATTGTTAAAAATAACTAAGTCTTTTGAATGTATTATTCGAACTCCTTTACAAAGAGGAAAAAATGCCTTATATACAAAAGTGTGTTAGCCCCCTTAGGGCTTACAAAATATTAGACTTCAGAAAAATCTCCCCTAGATCTTTCGAATGGAGTTAATGTTGTATTAAACACGCATCGCTACTGTCCATGTCGGCAAGAGTCGCTTCCATGAATTGTCTTCTTCAGATCTTTCTGCAACCACCACATTCACTTCTGCTCCTCATGTACACCTTTGAATCCCCTAGCGAGCTACTTTGAATGCTCTTGAGCTTAGAATAGATACATGTTGCTTTTCGCCTCATTGATCTTCTTCTCCCCAGTCAGACTGCCATAGCTCGCCTTTAGCTCCTCAAATTGGTCAATCAATGTCACATAGATTCTTCAGGCAGTCAAAAGTTTCAAACGACATTGCATGTTTGTGAGACACCATCGGTGTCTCCCTGATGTGATTCCATCCTTTAGCAGTTATCGGCATGGCATGGGTCAACTGGTGAGACATTTCGATGAGCTATAGAAGTCATATCGAGCTCGCAAAACCTATCAGCAAGATTGCATTCTTTTGGCAAGACCACATGGTGAAGTCCTTCTCTCGGCAAGACTTCCTTCTTCACCAAGACCTTATGGTGAAGGCATGATCCTTTGCTGAGTTCCATTTCTTTTGGTGTGGTCCCCTTTCTATTTGGCAGGACATCACATGATCGGGGAGACCTTATAGTGAAGGGGGAACCCTTCGGCGAAACCTTTAACAGTCGAGGAGATATCTCCCCGAAACAAATCCATCTCGCTGAACTAAAACTTCATATCAGTGAAACCCTCGAGCTTCGGCCATACTTTATCTCCTCGGCATGACATCACATCGAATCCCCTATACTCTTGGCAAGACACCATGCTTATTAGCCAAACCTCCTGTCGAAGGTAAAATTATCACCGAACTAAAACTTTGGTGGGGAATTCTTCTTTTAGGTAGACCTATGGTGATATCTCTTCTATGTCACCAAGACTCTAGCACGTTGGCCAGACTTTATGCCGAAGGCATAACCTTTTGCTAATCTTTTCATTTTAGGGAGACCTCTTCATAGTCATGCCGATATGTATTCCTATGTTCATATGCATTGTTGTAACATCCTCTTATCGAGGAGACATCCTGTAGATACCCTACATCTCACTGAAACATTTATATGTTCACTTTTGGTCATCATGACAATCCCGTTCTCTTCTTGATGAAGCAACATGTCGGTGTGACTATCACTGGTCAGTGAGACTTCAAGACTTCATACCGATAAAACCTTTTTGTGCTTTGTCGGCGAGACCAAATGCATTCGCCAAGACATCTCTCCACCACAATGTTTCTCACCGAGATGCATATCTTTATCCGTGGTCAGTGAGACATAAGGATCTCACCAAGACCTTTCTCCGAAGGAGACCTTCACATCAATGGGAAACCCCTGCTAGTTGGCAAGACATCTGGAAGGTCTTGCCAACTTTCTCCTTAAAGGAAAATTATGTCAAACTTGACTGAGGCTAACCTTTCAACTCAACTCCCTTGTTAGGTGTCATCAGATGCATGACCTAGCCGTCAATGCAAATGTACCATTTGGCCCTTGTGAACTTCTAAAACATAGATTTCCTAACTAATTGAGCCCATAGGTGAAAACTAGGTAACATTTATGGCGACCTTTGTAAGATGTTTGCCTACTAAACATGGAAACTAGTAGCCAAACTTGTCCATTGGGCATGGAGTCATTGGGAAAACTGAGGAACAAACTTGGAGCAACTTTGTACATGACCATAACACATTGTGACTCACTAGAACACTTGGAAACTTATTGAAAACAAGAAAAAATGCTAAATGGAAACTATTTATTTGTGTTGGAAGAACACTTAGGGAATTGAAACAGCAACTAAACCTACCCTATACTAACCAGTAAGAAACTTGTCAAACAAAACCATTCACAGGATGGTTGAAATAGCTACCCTTTCTCCTCAATATGCAATGACTCTCAAGCTTAATGGCAGCTAAATAAAAATGGGACACAGGAAGATATTTATCAAGACGATGCACTGCCCCTTGAAAGAGGTGAATAAATTCACTTAACTCGCCAAACAAACCATACATATTGTCAACCAAAGGAGGACAAATGAGCTGAACACACTCTTATTTGGCTGTCAGTGCATCTTGCATATCTTCTTTTGTTGTACCTTCAGGTGTAGGTACAGGATTGGTGCTTGGTGTTGTATTGGACTCCATCTAAGCTAGGCATCTGATTGGACAGCCTCTGGTAAGGGTAAAGCTTGAACTCTCCTTGTTGATCTCTTGCTCGTGGGAAGCCTCTTCATCACCTTGCTAGCTAGAAAGGTATAACCCCTATGGCTGACTTGATGGAAGAGAAGTAGCCTCCTTACTATGCTCATGCTTTCCAAAATGAACATTCACTCCTTCAATGGAGAATAGTGAGATGGCTTCCCCCAACACACTTTCAATCAATACATCAGCTTTTGGCTCCTCTATACACTGGAATGGAAGCTGCTTATAACATTCATAATTACTCATAGAAAGACATTCCAAATCATTATTTCCTTCTTCAATGAAAGAAGGTAAAGGTTCAAATAATGAAGTGGCCTCAATGGGAGAAGAAAAAGGTTTAACCAGTTCAGTAGTCTACAATTCCTCTACACAACAAGAAGGAAGCTCCTTCAATTAATCATGATCTTGTAAAATAGGATTATGAGGCCCCTCTTGTTGTTTCGGCAACTTTGTAGTTGTTGCTTCAGATCATCATCACTATCAACCTCTTTTGGTTTGTTGCCATCCAATGTTGAACAAAACTATTCAATAATAACTGTACATGCTTCTTCATAAAGCTCAACATTGGCTCTCTCATTCATAACATGCTCTAAGAAATCAAAATTCATACCTTGAAGAATAGTATTTAGTTCAGCTTTAGGCTTTCCTTCCAAGTCTAATGCTCCATTATCTTGCTGACTGTCATCAATCGACAACTGCCCAAATGGCTTGATGCCTTCTAGCTATTCTAAAACTGCAACCTCGCAAGTGCCTTTCATTTGAGGAAGATCGTCAGTTAGTTTGAGCTTTGAGAAGAAACCATTTGTTTGAAGCTTGGAACTGAAAACCCATGCTCCTTCAACTATGCAATTTCATCATAGCTATCCATGCTAGATTCAACCTATCTGAAACTTGGAATTTTCAAGTTACGAACCTCTTCATAAATAGGCTGATGTGGAATATAAGGAGCTACTTGGACTTCATGACTCTGTGTTTGAGAAAGAAAAAGCTTCATTTGCTCCTCTTTTGTAGGTAACTCTCTTTCGAGCCTATTCTCAAACTGTCTCCTTTGTGTTTCTAATTCATGTCCATGAAGGTAGTCCTAATAGGCCATTTCTTCTTCTTGTTGATCGTACTCCTGCTGCCTCCTAATCTCTTCCATCTACCTTGTGATATTTGACAGCATGTCCTTCATGTTATTCATGTTATTCTTTATATACTCAACCTCTTGGAGCTAATTTTGGACATCCAAAAGTGGATCCAAAGACTGAGCAGGGGTGGGTGGGAGGTAAGCATGTTGAGCATGTTGATAGGCTACTATTGCATGGCTGTTTGGGATTAAACCACATCATGATTGGCCTGATATGGCTAATATGGTGATTGGTTGACAGGATTTTCATGAAATGAGGGATGATTAGCAGTTTCATGACAAGCTAGATGATAGAACATGTCTTCATAAAATGTAGACATTTTCGAGCATTCATAGAAGCTAGAAACACATTAAAATTTCTTGTAAAACAAGAAGACTAGATCTGATTTTCTAGAAATAAGAACATACCAGCACTTAATCTGCTTGAAACCAGTTGATATTCTCCCAGAGTCACCAGGTATGTAAAGAAAATGCCTCCTAAAGGCTAAAACTACTACTGCACACACCAAATAGCAGCAATAAAATGCATAAACATGAACTGAGAAGTAGTTCACAGTCCCACTAGGCCTTCCAAAAACTGTTGTCTCTTATAAAATGCACCCTATGCAAAGTTATGAAAACTAAGCTTTCTAGAGAAACATGGGATCATTTCAAGGCTGTGGGTCACCTAAAGTTGAAATGAACCTCCGGAGAAGGCTGACTTCCCTTGGTGTCACCTAACTATTAATTCTATAGAGGGAAACGTAGGAGTGCATACAAATGAAAACTAAATTATGGTGATACACCGAATTGATGAGATTAATGGAATACTTAGACTGTACTTGAAAATTGTCAATGATCATAGGCTACACATGAAGTTCTATGAGCTACACATTAATATATATCACAAATAGGTTTGATGCACACACTTTTCAATAAAGGAAAATATTTTCACAAAAAAAATCTATGTGTGATTATGTAAACATAGTTGGTGATTCATATAATGGTGCTTTTTACAAAGGAAGGCATGAAACACCAGATAAAGTTATAAAGGAATAAAAGAATTCACAAGATAACTTGACCATTAACCTAAAATGTACAACACTTTGCAAGAATAGTGACGAAAACCTAAATCATCAACATCAGCCAAGGTAACTCTGTACTTTACATTACAAAATCGAAGTGAGTTACAAAGCATACACCAACTGAGAGAGGATTGCTAAAAATCACTAACTCTTTTGAATGTATTATTCAAACTCCTTTACAAAGAGGCAAAAATTCCTTATATACAAAAGTGTGTCAGCCCCCTTAGGGCTTACAAAATATCAGACTTCAAAAAAATCTCCCCTAGATCTTTCGAATGGAGTTAATGTTGTATTAAATGCTCGTCCCTACTGTCCATGTCAGCAAGAGTCACTTCCATGAATGGTCTTCTTCAAATTTTTCTGCAACCATTGTATTTACTTTTGCTCCTTGTGTCCACCTTTGAATCCCCTGGCAAGCTGCTTTGAATGCTCCTGAGCTTAGAATAGATACATGTTACTTTTCACCTTGTTGATCTTCTTCTCCCTAGTTAGATTTCCATGACTCACCTTTAGCTCCCTCAGATTGGTCGACGAATGCCACAGATTCTTTGGGTGGTCAAAATTTTTGAACAACATCACATGTCAGTAAGAAATCATTGGTGTCTCCCTGATGCGATTTCATCCTTCATCAGTTATCGGCATGGCATGGGTCAATTGGTGAGATGTTTCGAAAAGCTATAGAAGTCATATCAAGCTCGCAAAACCTATCGACAAGACTACATTCTTTCAGAAAGAACACATGGTGAAGTCCTTCTCTCGGTGAGACTTCCTTCTTCACCAAGACCTTATGGTGAAGGCATGATCCTTTGTCGAGCTCTGTTTCTTTTGGTGGGGTCCCCTTTCTATTCAGCAAGACATCGCATGATCGGGGAGACCTTATAGTGAAGGGGGAACCCTTCGATGAAACCTTTAACAGTTGAGGAGATATCTCCCCAAAACAAATCCGTCTCACCAAACTAAAAATTTATATTAGTGAGACCCTCTAGCTTTGGCCAAACTTTATCTCCTTGGCATGACATCACATCGAATCCCCTGTACTCTCAGTGAGACACCATGCTTATCGGCTATACCTCCTGCCGAAGGAAAAATTATCACCGAACTAAAACTTTGGTGGGGCCTTCTTCTTTCGGGCAGACCTATGGCGATATCTCTTCTATGTAGCTGAGACTCTAGCACATCAGCCAAAACTTATGCCGAAGGCATAACCTTTTTCCGATCTTTTCATTTCGGGGAGACCTCTTCATAGTCATGTCGATATGTATTTCTACTTTCATATGCATCGCTATAACATCCTCTTGTCGGGGAGATGTCCTGTAGATACCCTACATCTCGCTGAAACCTTTATATGTTCACTTTTGGTCATCATGACAATCTCGTTCTCTCCTTGATGAAGCAACATGTCGGTGAGACTTCAAGACCTCATACTGATAGAACCTTTTTTTTCTTTGTCGGCGAGACCAAATGCATTCGCCAAGACATCTCTCCACCGCAAAGTTTCTCATCAAGATGCATATCTTTATTGGTGGTCAGTGAGACATAAAGATCTCGCCGAGACCTTTCTCCGAAGGAGACCTTCATGCCGATGGGAAACCCTTGCTAGTCGGAAAGACATTTGGAAGGTCTTGCCGACTTTCTCCTTAAAGGAAAATTATGTCAAACTTGACTAAGGTCGACCTTTCAACTGAACTCCTTTGTTAGGTGTCATCAGATGCATGACCTAACCCTCAATGCAAATGTTCCATTTGGCCCTTGTGAACCTCTGAAACATAGATTGCCCAACTAATTGAGCCCGTAGGTGAAAACTGGGTAACAGTTTCATTATGCTACGATATCATAAAAAGAATGTTGTACTTCCTACAACTTGTGGATCTCTAAATTATGTTGCACTACAGGTAATTATTCATGATCTAACTATGAAGGATTGGTTGTCTATATTTGGTCTTTTGGGGTCATTCTTTTCAAAATGCTTTTAGGATAATTCTCTCCTTTTGATGATGTTAATATAATTAAATTATATCATAAGATCCACCATGCAAAAATTATTTGTTTCATGGTTCTCTTTTAGATTATGGAGATTAATTTCAAATATATCAAAATAAAATATTTATGAAGATCAATTGTTTAAGAAAGGTTATTTTTACCTAACTGTGCTTTTCAGCCCAATCAAGTTAGGCTCGGATAACACAAATGTTTTCTACTTTGAATAAGGAGAAAGGTACGCAAAGTATTTTGCTAAAGTTACTTATGATCATCCAAATAGTGCCATGAAATGAATTTTTAGATTTCATAATGCAATTGCTTTACAAAAAGGAGGAATAGTACAATTTTTTTTGAATAAAGTAGTTCCTTAAATTCATTACAAGAAAAATGCTTATAAGTTTCCCACACAAGTTGTGGTAATAACTAAATAAGATGCAATAAAAGATAAATTTTACATTTAGAAGTAAAAGAAGATGTCTAAGAGAAAAGGAATATGTCATTGCCTAAATGACGAACCCCATTGTTGATCAACTACATCTTCAATTCGTTTGTTAATAGCTATAGAGGTTTTTGGAAGGGACAAAGAAATGATGTTAGAGCTTAGGATTCAATGTCTCTTATACTTCAAATGATCAGATATACAACTTATCTCTTGTTAAGAATCAAATCAGAGAGTTAAAGGTGTCTCAAGATGAGATACACAGTTATCATGAAGATCCAAGAAAATTAAAGATCATCTAATCATCACGAGAAGCTCTAGCTTCTTAGTTTTATTAATTGGTTTGTTGACTGTGTAGGTACAGGTATAATCTTATCATACAAATTAGCAGAGAATGATCATATATATTCAATATAAAGACTATGTCACAATATTAAAGGAAATGACATAGGAGGTATATAGTGCATAGTCAAGACAATCACAAAGATCAAATACACAACCAACATAATAATAGAGAATGTTCTAGAGGCTAGCTCACAAACATCATGGGAAAAAGTTATAGTGATTATGAAGAGGAAAAGGTTGTAATGACTATTAGCCTATCTAGATTTTTATGTTGACTGTGAAGAGCAAAAGAATTATAAAATACAATTTAAAAGGAAAAAAGACAGACAATGCCATGAATTTGATTAAGATAGTCTTGAATGAATTCCAAAAGAAGAGATTGAAGAGCATTTCTACAGTGTTAGAAGAAGTAACTTTCACCATCTACAAATTCATCTTGTAGGCGGCAAAGAGTGTTCTGATAGTCAATAAGAGAAAACCATGGATTCTAAGGAAATTAATTGTGTAAAGAACCTAGTTACAGGGCAAAAGCTTCAAAGGGGGACATCAAGATCATAACCAAGGTGGATTTTCATGATGAAAAGAAAAATGAAAGGACTGTTATGATAAATCAAAGACAAGGATGACAATCTTAATCATCAAAGAATAGTTTCACCTCTGTCAATAGTTTTACCTTTGATTCTTCACCATGTACTTAAAACAACAACAAATGCTACCTCACATGTGTCATCTACTTTTATAGACAAGGTGGTATTATCATCAAATATTGAAAAATGTTGGACCATTATCTAGCTTGGCTTCAAGATTAAGCTACACTACAAAGCTAAATATTGATAATTTTGTATCATCGAATCGAAAACTAACATGAATGTTTCTGTAGATAATGTTGTTTGATGTGTAAAGTGACAATGATAACACCAAAGTAAAGTGACTAAAAGGAGGTCTTTTCACTATCTTAAAGGCCAAGAGACCAAGGATAAATACATAGAGCTAAAGATATCACAATCACATGAAAAGGGAGAGATAAGTGACTCAAATAATGAAGTCACAGTTGAAGAAAGGAAGCTTCAATGGAGTACAACTATAGTCACTATACATTGACAATAGTGGACAAATTGATACGTTGTACAATTACCTATAGTTTCAGGGTAAGGAGTAGAGCACAAAGAAATGACGACTAATATATTGAATGCCAAGTTATAAGGAAGCAACCTAGAATTCATCACAATTAAAGTCAGTGTGCAGACATAAAATCTGGAGATTTCATTGGATAGCAGAGACAGTGCTATGACTAAATAAAGGACATGACTTCTAAATAAATAGAAAATGCATCAAATAAGGAACATTGATAGCATAGATGTCAATAGTTAATCATTAGTATTACAATTCAAGAGCAGGCCATGGGAATCTATCCCATTTTAGAGGAAAATGAACAGCTCATAAAAGTAATCCTTTAGGTCTAAACAAGGTAATTCAAAGTGGCATTCACTAAGGTTACTTAGAAGCCTTAAACTCTAGTAATACAGTGAAGGGTTTCTTCAAAAAGAACCGCATCCTAGAAGAGGCCTTGGGGTTGCAATGGGTTTTGAAACCCTATGAGCATAGTGAAGCCCTAGAGTAAAAAACTGTAAAGATGCATCCAAGAAACATAGAGAATAGAAGGTTTTTCATCATTTCTTTCTAGGACAATAAAGAAACATCTTACATTTTCAACAAAGCATGAAGAGTACATAGAAGAGATAGAGAAACCATGCTAAAAATTGTTACATTTCAGAGAAAATACCATAGGAAATAACAAATTTCACTGTCTTTCTATCACAACTAGAGCACAAACAATGTTTTCTTTCAGAGATATGAAA
Source organism: Sequoia sempervirens (assembly GCA_007258455.2). NCBI lineage: Eukaryota > Viridiplantae > Streptophyta > Pinopsida > Cupressales > Cupressaceae > Sequoia > Sequoia sempervirens. The sequence continues at coordinate 21,093 of VDFB02206124.1, forward strand.
AATTCTCAACATTTTCATTCAAGAGAGTAGCTTACTAGCAAGGAGGAAAAATTCAACCATGCAGAGAATACTTAGAAGCTTCAAACCCTTAGCACCAAGAGCAATAGCATGATAACATTATTGGTGAAAATGAATGCAAAGTGAGTCTGTGAGTAGGGTTAAGAACTTTTGAGTTTCTCAATGAAACCCTAATTTTGGCTGACCAAGGTGTTATTTTCACTTTTATTTCATAAAATTGCATGATGATTAATATTGAGGTCCTGGTTAAGACCTTTTTATGGTCTATTCAAATTTTGGCGCCTAACAACAGAGACATTTCTTTTTTTGTATACTCACAAGACAAGTATTAGGTTATTTTAACACCTATTAAGGTAATAGTCAATTAATTACCTTAGTACTTGTTATAATAATTGTGATATTTGTTTATTTTAACATTTATTAAGGTAACTAACTATTAGTGTTACCTTTAATACTTTTTAAAATAGACTAATAGGTGCCCTCTAAGCATGCAAAGAAGGAGAGTTGAGTCAGAATCAGTTGAACTAAAGTGTTATGCATACATTTAGAGTTCTATCTTTGAATTCAAGTCAAAATCAGGTATTTTTGAACTTCTCTTTGATCAAACAACTTGAGAGGGGGATTTTGGAGCTAAATTAGCTCAAATTGGAGTAGTTATGAGTCCTCTTTTTTAGGATTTTTTTTTCTTTGTGGAGTATCTTGAGATGGATATTTTGAATGCTTTTGATTGTAGTTGACTCCTCTGGGAACTTTGGGACTATTTCTATATTTTAGGAGGGAAATGTTATGATTTTTCCCTGGTTCTTTCTTTTTACATCCTCTCTTGGATATTGTAGAGAGACTTAGAGTTTTTTAGCTCAATACATTTTACATTTTTGATGCAACAAATATTTTAGCTTTTTTTAAAATTTATTCCAAAGATTCCTTCTATTATTCAATAAAATCTGGCATTTACCTTCTCTTTTTTAGGTGTTATGTCTCTTACAAATGATCTCGATCAAAATTTAATGTTTTTTAGTATCAAAACCTTTAAATTTATATCTCATTCATGGTTGCATGTATACAAAATAAATTAATCATCACAGGTCATAGGTTGTGCCATTGATTTGTCTTATATTCCAAGTTGTGAAAACATTGTTTTCCTTCAAAGAAAATAGATTTCTCAAGCATTTTTATGAAGCATTTATGTGATTATATTTCCCAAACTGAGTTGTGACAACAAATATTTTGAGACATAGTTGTGAATCAAAATGCATGTTAGTTACATTTTGGTGTATCACCTAGAACTAGCTTTTCAAGTTTTTATCAACTATCCTTCTTCCTTTTTCCCACAAAATTTATTAGTTTCTAGGAGATCTAAAGGGGAACCAGACCATAATCTGGAGATTCATCTTCATCATGAGCAACCAACAGGCTTGAAGATATTTCTATGTTTCACAAGATTATTGAGCCTCCAAGCTTAGCATCTAGGTGCAATCCTTCATGACAACAGTTACAACCATCTTGTGAATCAAATACAAGGGAAATGCATCATTTGAATTAAATATGTAGATATTTTTAGCTTTGAGGGAGAAGGTGAGGCATTAAACAAAGAAAATAAAGATTAAAATTTTGAATGAAAACATGGGGAAGAAACCAAAAGGTCATGTGATGGAAGGAGGAAGTGCAATAGGTGAGAAAGAGAATGCATTGTTTTAAATTATTTGATGACCAAAACCAAAAGTGGGGGAAGGCCGCACAATTAAGGAGAAGAGGGAAGTTGAAAGAAGATTGGAGGGGTAGTGAATAGGGATTGCACTCAAAGTAATAAAACAACACAACCCTGGAGGTAAATCACACATTGAGGAGAAGCAACGTGCCACATAATAGAATAGGAGGAAAATTTTCATAAGAAAAGAGGAGCCAATATGAAATGTTGTGGGTAAAAGAATAGAGGAATAGAAAGGAAAGGACCATCATGTCAAGGAGGGAAATATATTGTAATTAAATGAGCCACTACAAAAGAAAAGAAGTAATTGTTCAGGCCAAGAATATTTGGAAAAACACACAATAAAGTAAAAGTGATGATTAATGGATATTTTGTTTTAAAATTTTATACATAGTGGCAGGCCCCATGACTCTGAAAGGGGTTGATTAAGGAAATAAATAAATTTAGTATATGGTAGGATGCATGTTAGAAGATGGAATTTGCAAATAGATGCATAAAATAATTGGGAAGGAATCACTAATTGTAGTAAGAGAGAAGGCATGAAGTGTAGATGGAGAAGGTTGAATGGGGTCAAGCAAAGGAGATTGAAATGGGAAAATAATCAACAAGAAAAAGGAGGAGCTAGTGCAGCTAGTAAATGGTAGAAGAGATTGGGTTGTGAAACAAGGAAAAAGACAATTTCAATGTCATTATTTGTAAATGGAGAAGTTGTGCCTATGGAGGTTTGTTTACATCAGCTAGTAGAGGAAGAATGAATGGATTTGAGTTTGTATAAGGATTGATTTTTTTTTTTGAAACCTTATAACATAGAATTTGTAATTGTTTATTTTTATAAAACCATAAATAAAGTTATTTCAATTGTTTTCCATTTTGAGTATCTTATTGTGCAATTGTAAATCGATTAAATCAACAAATAAATTGTCAATTTTGGGAGTTGATTGTTCATGAAGTTATTTGTAGTCTACATGTTAGAATTTAAATGAGAGATGTGGAAATATTATTTTTCTCATCTTCATCAAAGATATCAGAGCCAATGGTCTTGAGTGTGTAGGCAGAGCATCGACTGAGACACAGTTCACACTAGGACCTGTGGGTGGAGAGGGAAGCGAGAAGAGGTTTTGGGGGCATAAGAAGATTGTAGAACATTAGGTATCTTGTGATAGAACATATGGATTGAGGAAGTGCGAGTAAGAAGATCAAAAGTATTGTTGCAGGTGTGTAGAGTCCTGAATAGTTGAGAGTAGGAAGTGTAAAGAAAAGTGTTGTGGTAATGGAAAATTAGAGCTGACGAAGTGCAATCTTCAAGAGGATGGAGGTTGCAAGGAAAGAGTTGTAATGAAGACATGCCAAAGGAGGGAATGGATAGAAGAGGAAGAATTTTGTAGAGGAGGTTAGGCTATTTGGTGGAGGTTTGGCTTTTATCAATAGAGTTTGTTGGAGATTGTTCACATTCTTGAAGGGTGATTCTATCACTCGACTCCACCTTCGTGAGCCCATTATCATAATTTATTATTCAATGTGTCTGATATAAGAGCATCTAGGCGAACATGCAATCAACATCATCCAAAAAAAAATTGTAGTTGTTTATTCTAGTTTTTGTTTGTTTTGTGTTTTGTGCTGACCTCTCATAGTATAGGAAATTCATGGTATGGTCAAACTAGCAGGAAAGCATGGATGTACCTTTGAAAGTGGGAAAGAAATTCAATGAGAAAATATCAAGTCATATTAAAACTATTGGTATCAAATTTTTTTTTAGAAGCTCTAATTATCATTAAAGAATGATTTCGCAGGGTTTCATCATGCCACCATCTCACAAAAAGAATGTTGTACTTCCTACAGCTTTTGAATCACCAAATTATGTTGCACTAGAGGTAATTATTCACTATAAAAAAATTTATGTTGTGGATGTGTTGCTGATATGTGGTTGTCATTGATGTCAACACTATTATCATTTGGTGTATCACAGGTTGTATATGTCAAGGATATTGAGAAAATTGTAAAAGAAAGTGTTCCAAGTTCTCAGTGGAACTATGCAGATCATGAAGGTTTCTTGTTATGTACATTGAAGTTCAGCTACTATGGATTAAAGGGTTTTCTGTTGAGTGTATCTAGATCATCTACCAAAAGTTTCAGAGGTCCACGTATATATTTGATCATGTTATGGTCTAACAGTGTTTATGTGATGTCTGTCAGTGTTCTTGAGTAAAGTTTGTGTGATATGGAATTTTCAGTTGTTGCAGATGTTTCTCTATTGTTTCTTGGTGCTCTTGGATGTTTCTATATCATGCTCTATCTTTGTGGTATGTCCACATTGATTGATGTGCTTGTGGTTAGAAATTTTTCTTGCATGTGTTCGGTTTTTCTTGTTCTTGACCAACATGTTGGTGGTAGCGAGTTGTGGATCTTCGAGGAGGAAGTAATTGAAGTATTTTTGTGTTGGAGTTGTTAATTTGGGTCTCCACTATGTTGTGGCCGACCTTGGTGGATTTGCATTAAAAAAATTATTTGTAAATTTGGGCCAATATTGCAAATATGTTTTATTTTCCTGGCCGACTAAGTTGTTGATGAAATCTCATGATGCAGATATATTAGTGTGATTGTTTCATCAGTGTAGTGTGTGGAAAAGGTGCTTCATGTGTTGGGTGTGCTCTTATATGTGTATGTGTGAATATCATTCAATTGCAGAGCAGAGTGTGAAGAAGATCGAGCGAAGTAGAGGAGTTTTTTGTGCTTAATTGGAACTATAATTAGGCTTGTGAAGAAACTAATTTTTTAGTTTAGACCCTCTAGATTTTAATCCTATTCTATATTATTGGGTAGTGAGCCCCTTCTGTAACTGAGCAATGACCTCTAGGAAGTGTGCCTGAATCCATGTGCACTCCCCTTTATTTATTTCATTATACTTTTAACAGGGTATAATCTTGTGGAATGACATCCACCATGGTTTTTCCCCTAATAGGGTTTCCATGAAAAAAATCTTGCTGCTCTCTGTCTCTCTGATGTGTTAATTGTTTATGGTTAATTGCTTATTCATCATATCTTAAGTAAAGTTTGAAAATTTTATCATTCTATAACAACTGATTCATCCCCCCCCTCTTAGTTGTTTGTCCTTGTTTTTCTAACAATTGGTATTAGAGCAGGTTCCTCTAAAGAAGTCTAAAAGCTTGAGTTGATCCGAGATGGCAACATTCAAGAAGGACAGTCCAAGATTTGATAGAACTAACTACTCACTATGGAAATTTAGGATGCAATGTCACCTAAGGTGTATTGGTGAAGCCTATTGGAAGATTACAAAAGATCCATATATTATTCCTTAGAACGGTCCCTCCACTACTAATGAGATCAAAGATGTTGAAAACAATATCAGGCCTATTGAAGCTTTGGTGAGTGCTCTAGCAGATTCAAACATGGCAAATGTGGTAGGACTACAAACATCTCATAAGATTTGGATGAAGCTGGAAAATTTGTATGAAGGAGATGCACAGGTGAAGATGGCTAAGTTGGAAAGTTTAAAAGAAAAGTATGATAATTTGAAGATGGGTGAAGATGAAAATATCACTTTTTTTATGCAAAGAGTAAATGAAATAGTGATGGGTATTACATGTGCTGGTGGTTCTCTAGATGAGGATGAAATTGTAGCTAAGATACTTAGATCCTTGCCTCCCTCCTAGAGAGTGAAGGCTCATGCTATTGAAGAGCTCAGATCAGTAACAAAGATGTTAATAGATATGCTGGTTGGTAAGCTTGCTGCTTTTGAATTAAGTGAATTTGGTGAATTTTTTCCAAAGACTAAATCAACATTCAAGGCTACTGTATCTGGAAGTAACAAGCAAAGGTTTTGGTCTAGGAGAATGTTCCAAAAAGATATCCAAGTATGATGAACTGAAGCAACTTGAAGATAAACAAAGAGAAGTAGAAGAATTGGAAGCATTGGTTGTAAAGAAAGAAGGCAGAGGAAAAGGCAAGTGTGAAGGAGTGTTACCTATTAAATGTTTTTCTTGTAGTAAAATAGGTCATTTTGCATCAAGATGTCTTGAAAGAGTTCCTATAACTAAGCCTCACAAGTCTAGATTCCAAAAGAAATGCTACTTTACTAAAGAAGGAGTAACTGATGATGAGTCTAATAAAGATAATGGAAATGAAGATGAGTGGGTTTTCATTGCTACCATTGAAAATAGTCCTATGGCTACTAAATCTACTAAGTATGAGAAAGCTCCTGCAGCTTGAGTTGAAGAAAAGGATGAGTGGGTTATTGATAGTGGATGCTCACATCATATGACTGGTGATAAAAAACAAATTTGTAAGTCTAGAGAAGTATGATGGTGGTGTTGTAAGATTTGGAAACAACAATGTTGGTGTGATTCATTGAAGAGGTTCTATTTATCTTGGTGGTAAGGATAACACTAATGATGTTCTTTAAGTTGAAGGATTGAAGCACAATTTTTGAGTGTTGGACAGATGGTGGGAAAAGGCTATGATCTACAATTCAAAGATGGAAGATGCAAGATACATAGAAGTTCTGGCAATATGATTGCTACAAGTAAATAGAAAAAAGGTAATATTTTTCACCTGAATACTGCTAGTGGTATTTGTTTAATTACTCAAGTAGATGAAAGCTAGTTGTGGAATAAGAGGTTTTGTCATGTAAATTTTGATAAAATTTTCAATGTAAGTTCCACTCAAGCAGTAAGAGATCTACCTAAGTTAGTGAAGCTTGCTAACACAATTTGTAAGGAGAGTCAACTGGGTAAATAGACTAGAGTCTCCTTCTAGAGAAAATAGTTTCATTCAAATGATTTGTTGGAGCTGCTACATACTGACCTATATGGTCCTTCCAAAGTTACAAGTATTCATGGAGAAAGGTACTTTATGTTGATTATTGATAATTACTCTAGAATGATATGGGTTTCCTTCTTAAGAGAAAAATGTGAAGCATTGGAGAAGTTCAAAAGTTTCAAGGATATGGAAAAGAATGAGAAAGCTCTGAAAATCAAGTGTCTGAGATCTGATAGAGATGGTGAGTTCACCTCCAGGGAGTTCAACTCTTTTTGTGAAGAACATGGAATCAAAAGACAATTATCTACTCCCCGAACCCCTCAATAGAATGGAATTGTAGAAAGAAAGAATAGAACAATTTTGGATGCTACTAGAACAATGATGATATAAGGAAATGTGCCCTAGGCCTATTGAAGTGAAGTTGTAAGCATTGTTCTGTACACTTTAAACTAATTAAATGTTAATGGAAATTCTGGTAAGACCCCTTTTGAGTTATGGTTTGGTTACAAGCCTACTATTAAATATTTCAAGACATTTGGAAGAAAATGTTATATCAACAGAAATGATGATATAGGGAAGTTTGATGCAAGAAGTGATGAAGGAATATTTTTAGGTTACTCTACTAAAAGAAAGGCTTACCGATGTTGTATCAATGGATTTATTTTGAGATTAGATTCAAGTTATCAAATCAATGCGAAAGACAAAACCCAAAGTAATTACAAAGAAAAAAGGAAGCAAACGTAAATGAAACAAGTATACCAAATAGTTGTTGCAGCCTCCATGATTCACCTTTGTAAGACCTCCTTGCTTGTTGGTTGATGTGTTTTGCCCTCAGATTTGACGAGTGAACAATCTGTAAATATAAGTCTAAGTCCTAAACCAAGCTTTGAAGGATTTGAACAAAGTCTAAATGCCTAATGCCTATGACAATATGAGTGAAATTCCTATGCCTAAATAATGTCAGAATAATAAAATCTAAGTCTAATGTCTTTGTGTGCGTAATCTAGAAATGAAAGCAGAAAATGCCATTTTGAATGGACAGGCGAGATTGATTTTTGACAAAGACCTAAAATCAGCGGACAAGATTTAATTTGACAATCCCCAATCAGGGTTAGGGAAAAATCCTTAAGTGAGTGGTCGAGATGTCATCTGAGAAAATCAAATCGGTGGTGGAGAATAAATGAGATAATCAATTTAGAAAATAAAGATTTTCAAAAATCAAGAAGATAAAGACTGCCTAATTTGTGAGATTTGAAAAATCAAGAAGATAAGAGTTGGACTGAAGATCAGATTTGGAAAATCAAGGATCTACCTGATTACTTGATTTTTGGAAGATTAGTTACTATTTTGAATTAAATTAATTCAAAATAATGAATTTGTGAGACAATAAATAATCTTTTGATTATTTACCAAAATGGACTGACAGTTAAGAAAGTGATGACATTTTAAATAATTTCATTTATTTAAAATGAGAGAAATATTAATTTTGACAATTAAATAATTAAAGATAATTATTTAATTTAGCAAATAAGATTAATTAATTAAATAAATTAATCAATTCATTTAATTATGAAGTTAGTGACATATTAAATAAATAAATAAATTTATTTATTTAATCGAGGAAGAAATATATGAAAGGGAAATTAAATAAATTAAGAAATTTATTTAATTAAGGGAAGACTTAGACAATTAATGATTATTTAATAAATAAATAAAATTTATTTATTTAATAATCATGAAGAATACAAAGACATGAATTAATTAAACAATTATAAATTATTTAATTAATAGTCGAATGTGGACCAAGGACATAATTAAATGTCATAATTATGCTAGGATGAAAGTAGTAAAAATGAAGCTTGTAGGCCTAGGTCATTTTTAGGTGTCTACAGATGCTATAACAAAAGACTAAGAAAGATGGCTGAAAGTGCAAATGTCAGAGTTGATGAGGATTCTGCCAAATCATCTAGATATTGTGGATATGATTCAGACAAAGACAATACAAACAAAGGGAAAAATATTCAGACACAAAGTCTACTTCAAAATATTCTATATGTTTGAGGAAGGCAACCTCAATTCATATTGATAAATCAAGTAAGTCAGGAAGCACAAACAAGTGCAAGTTCAAAAGGAAGATCAGAAAAATCAGAAGCTCAAGAAAATTCCAAAAATCCAAGGTATGTAAAGATAAATCATTCTGAAAACCAAATTATAGGAGATAAGAATAAAGGAGTGCAAACTAGAAGGAAGATTGTAGAAGAGTACTTCCTGATTTCCAAGATTGAACCTAAAAATTTCACTGAAGCCTGCCAAGATGAACACTAGATGGAAGCTATAAAGGATGAGCTAATACAAATTGAAAAGAATGACACATGGATATTGGTTTCCATACCTAAAGACAAAAATGTGATTGGTACTAAATGGGTGTTTTGGAACAAGCTAAATGAATAAGGTAAAGTGGTGCAGAATAAAGCAAGAGTGGTATGTAAAGGGTATTCTCATATGGAAGGTGTTGATTTTGAAGAAAAATTTTCCCCTATTGTAAAAATTGAAGTTGTAAAATTATTTCTTGTTTATGCTACATACAAGGACTATAAAGTCTATCAAATGGATGTGAAGTCAACATTTCTCAATGGAGAACTAGAAGAAGAAGTATACATTGAACAACTGGATGGATTTTAGCTAACTAACAAAGAAGATATTTTTTCAGCCTAAAGAAAGCTCTATATGGACTTAAGCAAGCCCCCAGAGACTTGTATGCTAGATTGGACAAATACTTACTGAAGCTTTGATTCACTAAAGGTACTGCTAATAGCAACTTATATTTCAAATTGGATCATGATAAAGAGTTAATTATAGAAGTCTTTGTTGATGACATCATTTTTGGAGGAGATGACAATCTATGTATGAAGTTTGTTGGTGAGATGAAGGATGAATTTGAGATAAGTATGATTGGAGAGATGAAGTTCTTTCTAGGATTACAAGTGACCCAGTTAGACAAGGGAATTTTCATATCCAAATATGTGAGAGAGCTACTAAAGAAATTTGGGATGGAAGATTCAAAGCCTATTGGTACTCCCATGGTGACTGGATGTAAGCTAACATAAAATGATGATTCTCCTAAGGAAAATCAAACTAGATATAGGTCAATAATCAATGGATTTCTTTATTTAATCCAGACTAGACTAGATATTATGAATGATGTATGTATGGTTGCTAGATTTCAAGCTGATCCAAAAGAATCACATGTGACTATTGTTAAGAGAATCTCTAGATATTTGAAAGGAACAGTTGAATTTGGACTTTGGTATCCAAATTATTATGATCTCACTTTGAGTGCATATACTGATGTAGACTGGGCTGGAGATGTAGATGACAGGAAAAGTACTAGGGGTGGTGCTTTCTTCCTAGGGAAGAAGCTAGTATCCTAGTTGAGCAAGAAGTATAATTCCATTTCTCTATCTACTACTGAAGCAGAATATGTTGCTGCTACAAACAATTGTACTCAAGTAATATGGATGAAACAAATGTTGAAAGATATCAGAGTGGTATATGAAGAGCCTATTTCCATATACCAGGACAATTCAAGCGCAATAAATATTTCAAAGAATCTGGTACTTCACTCTAAGACTAAAAATATATCAATCAAGTTTCACTTTTTAAGGGAGAAAGTGAATGAGAAAGAAGTCAGATTGGAGTATGTGCCTACCAAAGAGTAGATTGTAGACATATTTAATAAAATGTTGTTGAAGGATACTTTTGAGTATCTCTGAGGAATGCTAGGGGTAATCACCCCTCCTGAGAAGAACTAAGAGATGCATTTACTTGCATCAATCTGTGAGCTACATTGCTATATTTTGATTCGTATTGATGTATCGATGGTTGATACTCAGGGGGAGTAGTCAGATGTGCAGATATTTGGTTCAGAGCATGTATGGTTACCTTTTCCATTGATGTCAAAGGGGGAGAAGTGCAATGTGAAAAATCCTTTTAAAGGGTCGAAGAGCAATTGAGGAGAAGAGTTAGAACCAAAGGGAAAGAAAGTGTGTCAAGGGTTGATGGTATTTTTCACATCATGTGTTTCCATCAATGCCAAAGGGGGTTATTTTTGGATGCTATGGATGTGTTACTAATATGTGGTTTCCATTGATGTCAACACTATTAGCATTTGGTTTATCAGAGGTTGTATATGTCGAGGATATTAAGAAAATTGTAAAAGAAAGTGTTCCAGGTTCCCAGTGGAACTATACAAATCATGAAGGCATCTTGTTATGTGTGTTGAAGTTCAACTGTTGTGGATTAAAGGGTTTTCTATTGAGTGTATCTAGATCATCTACTAGAAGTTTCAGAGGTTTGTGTATAGATTTGATCATGTTGTGGTATGACAGTGTTTCTATGGTCTTTGTCAGTGTTCCTAAGTAAATTTTGTGTGATCTGGAAATCTTAGTTGTTTCTTGGTGCTCTTGGATGTTTCTAGATCATTATTTATCTTTGTGGTATGTCCACATTGGTTGGTGTGCTCATGGTCATAATTTTTTCTTGTCTATGTTAATTTTTTCATGTTCTTAGCTGACATGTTGGTGGTAGCGAGTTGTGGATCTATGAGAAGGAAGTAATTGAAGTATTTTTGTGTTGGAGTTGTTAATTTGGGTCTCCACTATGTTGTGGTCAACCTTGGTGGATTCACATTAAAAAAATTATTTGTAAATTTGGGCCGACATTGTAAATATTTTTTATTTTCCTAACCGACTAAGTTGTTGATGAAATCACATGATGCAGATATATAAGTGCAATTGTTTCATCGGTTTAGTGTGTGGAAAAGGTGCTTTGTGTGCTGGGTGTGCTCTTATGTGTGTATGTGTGAATATCATTCAATTGCAGAGCAGAGTGTGAAGAAGATCAAGCGAAGTAGAGAAGGAGTTTTATGTACTTGATTGGAACTATAATCAGGCTTGTGTAGAAGTTAATTTTTTAGTTCATACCCTCTGGATTCTAATCCTATTATGTATTGTTGGGTAGTGAACCCCTTCTGTAATTGAGCAGTGAGCTCTAGGCAATGTGTTTGAATGCATGTGCATTCCCCTTTTAACTAGGTATAATCTTGTGGACTAACATCCACTGTGGTTTTTCCCCTAACATGGTTTCCATGAAAAAAATCTTAGTGTTCTCTATCTCGCTAATGTGTTAATTGTTTATGTTTAATTGCTTATTCATCATATCTTAAGTAAAGTTTGAAAATTTTATCATTCTGTGACAACTAATTCACCCCCCCTCTCAGTTGTATGTCCTTGTTTTTCTAACATAAATATGGAGTAGTTATAGATATTTGGTCGTGTGGAGTTGTTCTTTTCGAAATGCTTGCAGACTTCTCTCCTTTTGATAATGTTAATATAATTAAACTATCTAATAAGATCCACCATGAAGAGGGTCTTATTTCCATGGTTCTCTTTTAGATTATGGAGATTAATTACAAATATATCTATAGAAAATATTTATGAAGATCAATTGTTTAAGAAATATTACAACCATGTTGTGAAACAAATACAAGTGTAGCACATCCTTTGAAATAAATATGTAGATATTTCCAACTTTGAAGGAGAAGGTGAGGCATTAGACAAAGCAAATAAAGATAAAAAATTTGAATGGAAATGTGGGGAAGAAACCAAAAGGTCACATGGTGGAAGGAGGAAAGGAAACAAGTGAGAAAGAGCATGCATTGTTTTAAATTATTTGCTGATCAAAACCAAAAGGGAGGGAAGGTTGTGTAGTTGAGGAGAAGAGGAGAAGAGGGCGGTTGAAAGAATATTGGAGGGGGCCCAGTGAATAGGGGCTACACTCAAAGGAAGAAACCCATGTAGTCCTAGAGGTAAATCTCACATTAAGGAGAAGTAGTACACAACATAATAGAATAGGAGGAAAAATTTCATAGTAAAAGAGAAGCCAATATGAAATGTTGTGGGTAAAAGAATAGAGGAATAAAAAGGAAAGGACCATTGTGCTAGGGAGGAAAAGAGATTGTAATTGAATAAGCTACCACAAAATAAAACCACACAACAAAGTAAAAGAGATGATTAATGGATATTTTGTTTTGAAGTTTCTTTCATAGTGGCAAGTTCCACGACTCTACAAGGGGTCAATTAAGGGAAAAAAAAACTTAAGAGATGAGAGATTGGCATGTTAGAAGATGGTATTTGCAAATAGATGCATAAGAGAATTGGCAAGGCAGTGCTAATGACAACAGGAGAGAAGTAGGAATGAAGTGGAGATGGATAAGGTTAAATGGGGTTGAGCAAAGGAGATCAAAATGGGAAATGAATTGAAAAGAAAAAGGATGAGGGAGTGTAGCAAACAAATGGTAGAATATATTGGGTTGAGGCATGAGGAATAATACAATTTCAATGTCATTATTTGTATATGGAGAAGTCATGCCTATGGAGGAATGTTTACACCAGCTAGTAGAGGGAGAATGGATGGAGTTGAGTTTGAATAAGGATTGACAAATTCATTTGAAACCTTGCAGCACATAATTTGTAATTGTTTGTTTTCATAAAATCATAAATAAAGTTATTTGAATTGTTTTCATTTTATGTATCTTATTGTACAATTGTAAATCAATTAAATCAGCACATAAATTGTTGATTTTGGGAGTTTATCATTCATGAAGTTGTTTGTAGTCTATATTTTGAAATTTGGATGAGAGGTGTGGAAATTTTATTGTTCTTTTCTTCATCAACAAAGTGTTGCAACTTACGACCCTTTAATGTCTTCCTTGAAGGACTGAATTCATGCACATCACCTCAAGGATTTGGATTTTACTTGCTTGAATTCCTAAATTCTTTGGAGACCTACAACAATGGTTAGCCTTCACAAAACATGAACACACATAAACTTTGACATGATGTTGGATCTTGAAATGTTGTTATAATTTTGAAATGTTGCTCTTAACTTGCTCTTGAAAATAGTATTTTCTCACGAATGCTTGTTCTAGTTGTTAGATTTACTTTGGCATGATGGTGGGTCTTGAATTTCTACTATAATTCTGAAATTTTTCTCTTGAAATTCTCTTGACAATAGTTTTTTCTCATGAATGCTTGTTCTAGTTGTTATATTTTAAATGATAAAATAGCTAGGTATTTATATATGCAATTATTATAATTTCCCTAAAATTAGACCCAAACGCTGACACTTGAATTTAAACTTTGAATATTGAAATGCTAACAACATATAAAAAACTGGTCCCCAACAAGATAGGGGGACCGATACACCCATGGGAATATTGTTCCTCAGCCTATCCTCTAGTAATTTTAGTGTCAAGATATCAAAAAATTAATTGTTGTGCATTTATTCAATGATTGCAATCCTTCAGAAAATGGTAAAAATAGGCTTTAGAATGCATAATTTAGGAAATTAATTAGGCTCATTAATTTAGGGGGAGAAAAATATAGTGTAAAATTGTTAAGGGTGAAAATTTTAGACAATAGAAAATGAATAGTTAAAACTATGTATTATCCATATATATGTTGTTTACTAAGATACATTTTTTCTTGTATTCATTTCTTCAAATAGAACATAGAAGTCCCATATTGGGGAAGATAATATAAAAAAGATAAATGCAACCATTGGAATATTTTACCCAAATAAGATACATAGTATGACCTCCCATGCACACATATTTTACTTACAATAATATCATTTCTCTTTTTTTTTTTCTAAAAAAAATAATCCTATAGCTTAATAATTACATGGAAAAAAAATATTTACTATTTGTTATATATAATATAAGTAATAGAGATGGCCTAATGTTCAATTTGATTTCACACAACATTTCATTTAAATTCCAAATTAAAAATCTCTCTCTATTCAAAATTTTCCCTTAGTACAATCTCATTCTCTTCCTCCTTTCAATAAGATACAAATACCTTAAACTTCTCTTATTACAATTGATACAAATACCTAGATCTTATTACTAGGATTCTTGTGATTGATAATTTATTTTGGTCTTCATTGATCTTTCACCCCCATTGATTGGTCATCCTCTCCTCTTGAATCTCAATTAGCTCTTTCGTCTTCCATCCATTAGATATCTAATCTTCTCTAATCTCACCGAAAATAAGAAAATTATATTTTATAAATAGTCATATTTCCTTTAACATTTGAGAGTTTCATTATTTCTATAATTTTGTCAAATTCTTACAAAGGAATTTTCATTCACTTTCTATCTAATCCCATCAATGAATTACCTCTAGAGAATCAAGATATTTTTCTTTGCAATATCCACCCAAATCATCTCATAAACAAAAAATATTAAAATGTTTATGTTTGAACTTTAATTCCATTTCACATATGTCTCTTCTCTCTAAGTGTCTTATCATCGACAGGTTGTGGAAGGATTAAGATTAGCACTTGCACGAGAGGGTTGCAATAGTTATGGTAATAAAGAGTTATACACAAGTTAAATAGTTAAAGAAGTCTATTTTTAATTGTTTATATAATTTTTTAATATAAGCCTAAAATGCATATAAATATTGTCTACAAAATTTATAAAACATTTGTATTACATATTTGGCTTTTATGAATTAAAGGAAAGACATCATAGAAAAAATCAGACTTTTTGTGTGTTGTCCTCAATTTTGAAATTGATGTTGATTTTAGAACAAATTCTCCACAAAAATGTGCAATTTTTATCCTCACTATAGAATTTTGAACTTTAATGTGGACAATTTTTTAGGGTTGGATAACTGGCTAAATGAATTATGACAGGCCTGGATATGGCTACAATGGAATGGGATTATTACTTATTATGAACTTGAGGCCCAAGAAATTTAGTAGCATCTACCTTCATGTGAGGAATGACTTGTCACTAGGTTATAAGTGGGAGTCCCAAAATATTCAGAGATTCGGTAGATTGGTAGCAAAGGGAAAAGTGGTGAGAGATCATAGCCAAAAAAATGGTGTAGTTTAAAAAGTTGATCCCCAAAGGACCTTTCTTATATTTTATTAGCCATAGGATGAAATGAGGTGAATGGTGAGTCTACAAAGCACTTGTCCTAATGGTGGGTCTATAGAGAAGGTCGCTTGTCTATAGATACATACATATATAAATATACATGGATATGAAAATATACATCTTCCTATGTATATATATATACATTTTTTATATATATACAAATTAAAATTGAAGTAATACTAGCATAGATATTCAATCTAACATATTATGTAAGTATATGTAAATACATATATATATATATATATATATATATATATATATATATATATATATATATATATATATATGGGTATGTCAGATCATGGTGCGCCAAAAAGTGGCAATATTATGAGGGTATGTGGCTGACGACTTTTTTTTCACCCAAAATTAATGAAACGAAAAGGGTTTTTAGAGGAGATTCTCAGCTTTCCAAAAATATAAATTATGATTTAATTTGAATTTAATAAATTATTATTATTCATTTCTATTAGAATTACACTAAAGTCCCGATCGACAGGCTGATTGAAAAACATCTATAACTTTCAAACGGTATCATATTTTTGAATACAAAACATGTCACATTCTATGCCACATACTATAGGATTAAAAAAAGAAAATTAAATTTCATGAAGTTTTGACCAAGTTAAGGTGGTCGACAGACGAAGTTTTATATTTTCTAAAAGTTGTAATAAAAAATTCATAATTAATTATTTACTTGGAAACAAATTACAAAAAATATGCATCACATCCGGCATGAGTCCTCTACTTATATATAAATCCAAAAAATATTATCATTTATTATGGTTAGGGTGGTCAGACAGACACCTACTTATTTTTTCCCCTAAATTTAAGTACTACCATTGAAATTTCAAATTTTCACCAAATAGATTTTATTTATTTTTGAATAAACCTAGTATTTTAGAAACTAAATTCAATTTTATATACAAATTCTATTCTTACATATTTTTGAAATAATATAGATAACTTATTCAAATATTTACGTCAAGTTGCCTAACACCGATTTTCCTGAATTTTTTGCCACTTAAGGGCTTTTTTTTGCACGATGATCCTGCAAGACATACCCATATATATATTCTTGTTATCTTACCTTTCCCAATATCGTACTTAAAAATTTCCATGTAAAAGTATTCATTTTGAACCATACAAAATTCTTGAACACAATTTAATAGGGTGAGTACTTGTAATGCAATTGTCCAATCATAGTGAAAAAATCTTATGATAAATACATGATTTCTTTTAGTCTTAAAATGCAAACTCGCATAACTGTACAACTCTATTTCAAGGAGTAAGGCATGATACCACAACCACTTATTAGTTCAATTTTCAATCATAGAAAATAACTATTAGTGTGTGAGTGTGTGTGTTACCAAATCCTTGATATCCATGGATTTTCTTTTGGATTTAATTCTCTCTCTAGTGATACTCTCTCTCCCATCCTTGGAGGGGACATGTACTATCCTGCATCCACCTCGTTAATCTAAGATAATAGTTAGTCCAATATCATAATAAGTGTAATCATATCAATATAATTCACTTGAAATATAAAGCATGGTATTACATTTCATTAGCAAGATCATTAAATGCATAATTTATCATTTCATAATATATACCAACTTGATATAATTATTGACAACAATACCTAAATTGATTCATCATTCCTATTTATAAGTCCAAAATTCAAATTAATAATAAAATAACATAGTCTACATGGTGATTAAAAAATGGGATGTAATATAATGTCAATGTGTAAATGAAGGGAAAATAATGATTTTGTTCTAAGAATGTAATATGATGTTGTAAAAAAAAAAATTCCTACTAAAGTGGTGAAGTTGTTAAAGAGTGTAAATTGACAACAGTGGAAAATGTGATTTTCCCTTAAATATATGAAAAATTAAAAATACCAAATTACCAAATTACTATAGAGGGACATGTGTTAGAATCATTTCACAAGAAATCAAGGAAGAACACTCTTTTTGTGGGGTTTTAAAAGAAAAAAAACATAAAATATTTGGCCACCACTATTCAATAACATTTGAAACCAAAACATTTCTAGTAAGACATCTAAGAAGAAGAAGCATTTTATAGCATAAAAAGAGGTTGTTGAAGAAATCTATGGTTTTAGCTTTTAGAGTGAGGTGTCTAGGTGCCTAAGTAGACGAATCATTTTTTAGAAATAAAATGAGAGAGGTACCATATCAACAATGTTAAAAATGTGACAAAAGTATGGAAATAATTGTTGTCTGTAGAGAATATATTTGTACATAAAATAAAATTAATGATCTACCATATGAGATTAAAAAAGGATAGTAGAACACCCTTGTAAGATTTAAACTCACCTAGTTTGTAGATTATCTAAAAATGAGAAAGTTGTCTAATGTTTCTATAACCCAACAGAAATATTTTTGTTATCATGCCCATAGTTCTCCTTCTAATGGCCAAAATCCAACATGTGGGAAAAACTTGTAAAATGTAACCAATATTTTTTTAACTAAATCAAATAGCATGTACAAGTATTGTCACCACATGCAACACCTAAATACTATGATACATGAAGCAAACATCTCAATGAAAATGTAAGAAGAATAGGATGTAAGTGAACATGAAGAATGATCATATGATGTATAACATACATTTCAAATTAGATGATTACTAGAAGAGGATAGTATAACATCACGAATAAATATAAGTAAACCCTAAACCTATTAAGGGTTTAAGTAAATATTTAAATATTATTATGCACAATATTTATAGAGACTGAATAAGAAAGTCAATTTTACAATATTATTGGCAACCAATAAATTTTTTGATAGCTCATTTCCACTAATATTGTTAATCTATAATTACCTATTGAAAGAACTATAAAATAATATTTATAGGTTAAATTAGAGAGGCTATAGTGATTCTCTAATAGAATACTAGAATCCCCATAACAAATAAATGTGTTAGAAAAACTAGAATACACATGTGTTGATAAACACCCTTGAACAATATTTTTGAAGTTTGAAAACTTTGGAGTCTTTTTAGTAGAAAGTCAAAGAAAAAAAAGCATCAAACATTCAACTTAAAATTTCACTAGCAATTATTGTGTATTTCTTAGCTTTTAGAATAAGAAAGAAAACCAAAGAAACTAGTTCAACAAATTCATTAGTGATATGACCACACATTAAAAAAAAAACTTGGTTCAATTCTTTAGTGATATAACCACACAAAAAACCAAAGAAAACTTCCACTTATGACCACAAAGAGGAGTGAAACAATGAAATATCATTTAGGTAAATTATTTAATGAATATAGAAGGATAAAAATAGGTTAAACACATCAAAACACAGAGGAGTGAAGAAGAATAATAGAGAAGTGATTGTGTTGTTGGTTCATTGCCTTAATGAGGTATAAAATCCTCTCCTTGGTCAAAAATGTGTAGATGGTGACTTGAAAGATGAGCAACAAGAAACAAGTTAACATTGGTGACCATTTCCTTCTCTAATCAATATAGAAGAACGAGAAACAAGTTAAACATAGAAAACACCTCGAAACACAAAGAAATGAAGCAAAATAATAAGGAAAAAGAGAAGAAAGGATAAGTGATTGTGTTGCTAGTTCATTACCCTAGTGATGTGTAGACTTGTCACCTAAGTTGAAAACATGCAAATGACAAGCTAGAAGATGAGCAACAAGCAAGGAGTTAGCATTAGTGACAATTCCTTTCACAAAAACCATCATCAATACAATGCTATAGACAACATGTTTTGGTGCCAAATACAACAAATTTTCATGAAGAAGAATCTCGTTAATGGGGTGTCATTGAGTGATAAATGTGAGGTACTAAACCATTGAAGGCTTGAAGGCATGGAAATATGTTGTCATTCCATACAAGTACGTGTGAATTGATGCAGAGTTAATGTGGTGGTTTAGGGAGGAAAGAGGATGTGGAGAATATTTAATGTT
Organism: Sequoia sempervirens; assembly: GCA_007258455.2. NCBI lineage: Eukaryota > Viridiplantae > Streptophyta > Pinopsida > Cupressales > Cupressaceae > Sequoia > Sequoia sempervirens. Next base: position 40,547 of record VDFB02206124.1, read on the forward strand.
AGCATGTTTAAAAAAATCAAGGCATTTTGCCTACTCACCACATGAGATTACAAACATCTACTAGTCAAAGGATATGTAGGGACATGGGTTCCTCCTAATCCATCATCAATCAGCCTTCAAAATGGATAAAAAACATCTTGGTCCACCTCTTCTCATCATCCACGTGATACATGATTTGAAAACCCCTCAAAACTAAATATTTATGTCCGCTCTGAAATAATAAATGTCACAAAATATATTTTTAAAATTTTTTATCCATGGACATGGACCCCAAGAATTATGATACTCCACTATAGGAACCTCTCCCCTATTTAACATAGGGATGTAATATATGATTAGTTTTACTCTTGGATAGAACTTAACTATCCGCATTATATGGAGTGGGGTCTACGTGATGTGAATTAATTTCAAGTCTTATTTTTGTTTGATTGAGGTTACTCATGAGAATTGAAAAGAGTGACCAAATCTATTGCTTCCTCCCATTTTCCACCACTTTCTTCCGTCAATGAAGTGAAGTGCAGTGTAAACACTCGAAAGCTCCTCCAATTTTTCTTGAACACTCACTACCTTCACCACTTCTCATTCTTTCGCGTGCCAGAGCATGATTGACTAGCATAAACTTTTGTTATTTAAATATCGATGCACAATGAAGTGCACATATTTCTAACACTAATGACACTTTTGAACATTGGACAACACTGAAGAAATTTTAGTCGAGCTGGGTGAGTAATAGATTTGATTGTCGATTCTGAGATGTTTTTCAAAAATATTGAAAAAGATGATGATCATGTTTTTAAAGATTTAGTATACGTTCATTTGCAAATATTATTATTATTATGAAGAATCTACGATAACCTTGGATCACAGTAAGAACACACTTATATAATTTTGATTACATATTCTTGTAGTTTGATGTATATATTTCAACTTTGAAGTTCAAATGAATCTTGATTTCACTCTAGACTTAAATTTGATTTAATTATTGTATTATTCAAAAAGTTTAGGTCAATATATAAAAATAAATTAGGTTCCATTTTACAAGTTGTGAGTCTCTTTCATCATATTTTTCTAATTTTATTAGCACTCTTCAAACCAAACCTTCTCGTTTTAAAACCCCATCCATTACTTTCTTCTATGATGAAATTTCTAATAATGAATATCACATGACTCTATATATTTCTCTAACTTTTTTTGCATAAACCTACATAGAAAATTTTGGTTGATCCTAGATCCTAACTCAATATTTACACCTAAGGAATAATGATTGGAAATAATCCTAATATTGCTAATTTTAGAATTTTTTTAAATGTTAGAACACTAATAACCTTCAAAGTTTTGTAGGTTCTATAAGTCTTCGCTCATCCCTTAGTGAGCATGAAGAGTTGGTCCACTTCAACATCATTCCTACTTTTCATCATTTTTAAATTCTTATTGGTCATCCTTGGATCATCCAATTCTAGGTTATCCTTTCCATTTATATTATTGTATTAAATGTTCACATCAAGGAAGGGTGGTCACCATTTATCATGACTTCAACAAACCTCTTTCTAATTTTATCACAAACAAGTTCATTGCACTTCAATCAAACCTCATACTGAGTGAACTAATGTTTAATATACACCATTTCTAGATCATACAAACAACAATAACACATCAAACAAGGCTTATTCTAAAAGCTACAAATCTATCATTCTAATGATTATCTTCCTCTAAACCCAACACCCACTCATCATCATCTTAAGCATTCAAGAAATCATGGCATCCTCCATATTTTCCTTCACCTATTCCTCCTAAACTTATTATGAAAAGTAATCCCTTTATTCCACTAAAACTCCAAAAACTCACATAACTTAAACTATTTGTAAGTTTATGAATTCAATTGATCAAATAACATGCAATGAAACAAAATGAAACAAGATACTAATCAAACAAAGCCAATAGTCCAATGAAAGTGAATATACAACATTAAGAAAGACTCAATTTCAAAAGAATTAAACATACTAAACAAAACCAATGAACCTAATTGTGGCAATGGAAAAAGTATCCCTTTTACTTTTCCTTGCTTGTTTGGACCCTCCTTGTAAAACTAGGCTTAATGTTGCCTTGATTTAGTGTTTCAATGTGTTTGACACATTCACATTAGGTCTTGGGCCCTTGTGAACGAATGAACATAAATGGTATCTTGTTAAAATGTTGTTAAGTGTTGTAACACACTTTCACACTTTTCTAGGGGTTTCATAAATAATTGGGCTTCTTTATGCTTTAATTGGCCTTATTTTGTATGCACAAGCCTCATTTAATGCATATTTTCAAGGATAATCCCAACACAAATCAACATCCAATCATAATTAAGGTCTTTTAAGGTTGTATGACATAGATTTACTAATCTAGGATTCATTTTCCACCTTGGGCGAATGAGTCCCACCTGAGTTTTTGGGGCCTAAACTTGGTTTCACACCTTTCTAAGTATTTTTAAAAATGGTCAAATAAATTATCCTAAATGGGACTCATTCATCACCTTGGGTGAATGAGTCTCATGTGGTGCAAAATTAAAATTAATTCAAAATTTGGGTGGGATTTTATCCTCCTAGATCTGATGTCGGCTTTTAGTTTTGTAATTTTGGGAATTCTTTAATAATTAACTATAAATACAAGTTTCTTTCACTCATTTTACACCTAGCAAGTTGAATGAGAATCCTTATAGAAAATTTGAGTTCGCAAGAGCATTCAAGTTTTTACAAGAGCATTCAAGAGTCTTCAAGAGTAGAGTATCAAGCATTTTAGAGCATTCTTCAAGCATCAAACATCATGTCAAAGATTTCATGCATCATGTTTATTTTTGAGCTAACAATTGTGATGTAGGGTTTCATGATTCAAGCTAGTATTTTATTCAAGATCTATCACATTCAAGCAAGAGTCAAGATCTACATCCATTGGAGCCATTTCATACATGTTTACAACACTTTATTTCTATGGTTTTGTGAGTTTCAACATCTTGTTTTGTTCATTCATCATTCTCCATTCTTATTTCATTCTATTTCAAGTTTTGATTACCAAAACATGGTTTGACCAAGGAAACTCCCTTTCCACTAACAAAACAACATTTTTCCCTCTCTTTAGTGTGTGATTTGTAGGTTTAGATTGAAGAAGATACATTGAAGAAGGATTTGGAAAGTTGGCAAAGGAGTACTTTGGAGTTTTCAAAGTTGTCTGCCATTGGAGATACTTGGAGGGACTTCTATAGGTTGCAAATAAAGGTTTCAGATCTAAAAATCAATCAGGAAGCACAAAGTAAACATTTAAGAGTAGATTCAGACCTTGAAGTTTCAATAAACCCTAACTGGACTAATTTTCCACTTTTGGTGAATGAGTCCCAGTTAAGGTTAAAATTCAAATTTTTGCAGATTCAGATACCCATTTGCTAGATTCTTGTTCTTGCACAAAAACCCAAATATGGGATTGATTCACCCAGATTGGCATATGAGTCCCAGTCAAC
>VDFB02206125.1:0-12950 GCA_007258455.2 Sequoia sempervirens
TTTTGTTGTTGATGGTTTTTCACATCATGTGTTGCCATCAATGACAAAGGGGGAGATTATTGGAAGTATATGTAGTTTGTGTTGTCATTGATGTCAACAAATCTATGTTGTTGCAGTAATGTCAAACTTAGAGATGCTTTGATTAGTTGCATTATGTTGTCATTAGCAGTTTCACTGGTGTCAACCTTTGGTGTTTCTTTGATAAGATTGTGTGTGGTTGAGTTTCTATGTTATAATTGGTTTGGTTTTTATGAGGAAATGTTGTAGATGATGAGAATGTGCTTGTGGTGCTTGGTTTCCAAGTTCTTTTGAGAAAATTTGAATAAAAGAGGAAACAATGTGTCAATGAAGTGCTCTGCCATATAGAGTAGTGTTTTGGTTTTTCTTTGCATTTCTTCTATGTTGAAGTTATGCCTATGCGGTTTGGATATGTTGATTAGAGGTGTTCAAATGTGTTATATCAAGATTTTCTTGTTTTGGGTTGTAGTGCAGAGAAAGTTGTGTTCACCATTATGTGAACTATGAAAGTAGTGTTGTCTGGGACAAATGATTTCTTTCCTCATTTCTTTGCAATGTGGTTTCTAGTCTTGTAGATCTTAGGGTGTGCTTATATTTCTCATATCTATCTTCAACCTGATTTTTTTGTGATTTGGTGCTTTGCAAGGATGGTTTCATGAGTTACAGTGTGTGGAAGGTTAACTATGTGTATAGGATGAGTATATTCTTCAAGTTAAAGTTGTTGTGAAGGATTTGTTGGATTTTAGGGTGTTGATGGAATAGTATAGATTTTTTTCAAGTGATGTATGTTTTCTACGGTCATCTTTGGATCCAAGGAAACATGTAATTAAATGTTTAATGGTGTTTACATGGGTTTGATTAACATTGGGTGTTTACACTAATTGTGGATTTGATTTAGTGTTTTTGGAAGCATGGTGTGATGTGTATGCGTGGATTTAGGTTTGAGTTAAGGTGTGATGTGGTCTACCTTCATTCCTTTCCATTGTGGGAATGTTTCGGTACCAACCTAATTTGAATTTGCATGATTGAGGTGCATTGTTGATGTTGGAGAATGTTTTGAAGGTTGAAGATGGTATAAATAATTGATGAAATGATGAAGGATGTCCATGTGAAGTGTGTGTGTGTGATGCAAAGTGTAGAGTTGTGAAGTGCGAAAGTGCAAAATGCAGTGCGAGCTTTAATGTGTTAGACTACTAGAAGCAATGAGCAAAAGGTGTCTACATTCTTTAGAGGTACTATGAATGTATTGGTGATGTTGTGGGGGATATTTTCTATTTCTTTGAGATGGATTTCTCATTGTAACAATCTTTCTTCTTTTTTATAATCTAGCAATGATCCCTTCTTTCTTTTGGGCAGTGAGTCCTTTGGTCGTGAGCCTATTGTATTTGGTGTCATAATTACTTTATATTGTGAGCTAATCATCACCATGGTTTTTCCCTTATTGGGTTTTCCACATAAATCTGGTGTTCTATTGTGTATGGTGTTATTGTGTTTCAATTTTTGTTATTTGCTTCCATGCTAAATCACTTTAATAGATTAAATGCTAATAAGGTTAATGTGGATTTGAATGTTAATGAGTGTTTTGATGTTTTAATGAACAATTGATTCACCGCCCTCCCCTGCCCCCTACTCTTAGTTGTCTTGTGCATTCAACAAAAACATGGAAAGAATTGACTACCTTATTTTTGACAAAGTTCTATTCACCTAATGTATGAATAAAAAACATAAATAAAATATGGAGGACGAAAAAATTAAGGAGGAATTAGTAAAATATGATGAAAAATGATTTAAAAGTGAGGTTAAAAACTAGAATAAACCTTCATATTTTAGTGCTTACCACTCACATTATAGTAGAAGTAGATAAAAATATTTCCTCTTCATATAAGGATGGTAGACATGATCACTATAATACAATCCTAGTCAAATATATGGGAGAACAATTAAGCAGGAAATGATGAAATCAATTTAATTTCAAATTAGAGATGGAAAATAAAATCCATTTTGTCGCCATCTCCTTCACATTGGTTCTCTAGCTATGTGTGAGGGGATGGAGGAATAATTATAGGTGGGGAAGAATGAGGAGGTGGAGGAATTGGAGTTTGATGTGGTGGGTTTGGAATTGGAGGAGTGGGAGTATTTCAATGGTGAGTTGTGTGGAGGAGAGTTATGAGGAGAAGATTTTCTTTTGGGGTGGGGGGGGAGGGAGGAGTTATGAGGAGGAGAGTGAACAAAAGGCTCTCTCTCAAAGGATGAAGATCAATATTCAAACAAGGAAGGAGATGAGAGAATTGCATTATTGAAATTTCTTGAACTAGGTGGTAAATGATAGGATTAGGGGTATCCGTTGGGACATTGAGAGTAGGAGGTGGATTTTTTTTATGTTTTGATAAGAATGTGGTAAGGGTTGTGAGGTTAATGGTAGGATAGTAGAGGGAATGACAATAATGGTAGGAGATAATCAAGCAACATAAGTGAAGGGTAGGGGTTGAAAGGGTGGAAAATAGGAGCAAGAGGTAAATCAATTGCCTAAAGGGATGTGATTATAGTTAAAATGAGGAATGGAGAGAGACATACATGGTACAAATGTGGGTTATATGAGAAGGACTAAGCATAAAAAATTAGGTGAAGGAATATTGAGTGGTAGGAAAAAGAAAAGAGGTTGGCTAGAAAAGAGGGATGAAAGTAATAGAATTAGACTATAAAGGGACATGAATGTGAATAATATATCCTCTACCTTGCAATATCTCTAGCTCCCCAAGATGGGTGATGATGATATTTGTCAAGGAGTATGTGAGTGGTGCGATTTAGGATTAAATGACATTATTAGGTAGGCTATTTTGGAGGAGAGACAAATGGTGGTCAATTTTGGTGAGTGACAAAACTAGCATCATCTAATGGGGCTTCATTATCAAAGTGGTCATCATTGTGAGTCATGTAGAGTGAGACATCGTGTGGGGTGGATGATAATGGAGGAAGGAAGGAAGGGTAATGAAAGAAGGAAGTGTGAGGAAGATACATGGATAGGCTTAGATGAGGGTTCCTATAAGAGATAATGTATGAGGAAGGGATAGTCAAAGAGGGAAGGATATTGATTTCTATTGAAGAACAACAAAAATGATTCATTCTTATATACTATAGAAAATTTGAGTAGAAAAATGTAGAGTTTTTAGTTTTAGTGAAAATAAAAGACAAAGATAATAGTGTACTAAATGGACACTAACCTAATTGTGATAAGGTCTATATGTTGTGACTATGTTTATGTTTACTCAAAAAAAGTTTTGTTGAATGATGACAAAATTAAAAAATCAATGTAAAATTAACTAATTGGACATTAGAATGAGAGTTTGTCATTTAGAGAGAAAAATTCTTTTGATGATGAAAAAATGAACAAATAATGAAGGTTAGGATTCACATCAAGTTCACTACAAATATATAAAGAAAATAGATAGCCTGCATAATTTAAATGCAAGAAAGCATTTTCAATTGTCTATATTAGGATTCAAAAAGCAATCTATCATAAATAGGTTGACTTAAGTTAATGCAAACACAAACAAATTCTCTACCAATTAATTAACAAATTATTTTTCTTTCTAGTTAGATTGCTTAAAATGTCTGTCTTAAATTCAATTCTTAATCTAAATGAGATTTCATTGAGAAATGAAACAAGAAATTAGGTGATTTACTAGCAATAAAATTTATGAATGACAAGATTGTTTAAAGATGTTTAAAAAGTAAAATAATGAAATATAGAAATTAGATAAGCTAGTTGATGGTAGGAAGAACAAAGTCTAGTTTTTATAAAAGTATGTTGGCACCCTTATAGAGTGGAATAATACCATTATTACATGCAATATTTTAAAAAAATACGATAGATAACAACAAACAAAAGAGTGCTAAAATTTTGAAGAAATGAAGAATAGAATAAGGGTCCTTGTAAATGTGTAAGAAATGTGGTTTCAAAACAGTTCACACCCGTTCTCTGTGCTTCCACATTTTTGAAGCATGTCTACCACAGCAGTTGCAACTAAAACATCTGACAAAATTGCTCTATCCTTTATGCTTTGATGGACGGCCATACCCTGTTCCAAAGCTCCCATTTCATCACAGGCTAGGAGGATGCTGACAAAGGTTGCAGAGTCTTTCTTTACATCTGCCAATTGCATTTGCTTGAAAGGTCCTAAAGCCTTTTAAAAAGATCGACTTTGTGAATAATCTGCAATCAGGGCATCCCATGAGAACGCCTTTCTTCAAGGCATTATGTTAAACTTGTCCATGCTTCCACATTTTGTGTATCCTGCAATCATGGCAATCCATGAGATCACATTTCTTTTAGGTATCATGTCAAATAGTTCACACACCTTGTCTGTGCTTCCACATTTTGCATACATGTCTACCACGGTAGTTGCAACTACAGCATCTGAAAAAATTCCCGTCCTTTATCCTTGACAGATTCCATACTCTTTTCCAAAGCTCCCATTTTGGTACAGGTAAGGAGGCTGCCGACAAAGGTTGCGAAATCTGGCTTTACACCTGCCAATCGCATTTGCTTGAAAGTTCCTAAAGCCTTTTCAACAAATACATTTTGCGTATATCCTGCAATCATGGCATTCCATGAGACCACAGTTCTTTAAGGCATTCGGTCAACCAGTTCACGTGCCTTGTCTATGCTTCCACATTTTGTATACATTTCTACCAGACTGTCTTCATTGGACAAAATTCCTCTATCCTTTACGCTTATATGGATGGCTATACCCTATTCCACCGCTCCCATTTCAGCACAGGCTAGAAGTATGCTGGCATATGTAAGCTGATCCGGCTGGAGGTTTCCATATGGTGACAGTGCGACTGCCTTTTTCATGGTAGTGGCTATCAAAAAAATCAGAGTTAAGCTGACTCTTTTTTACAATTCAAATTTAAATTTCATTGAAACAGCGGGAAATTTAGGCGGGTTTTGGAGTTCAATTTAGAAGCGTTGGACATTAATAATAGCAGTAGACATTAAAACTGCAGAGTTGCTTGGAATTTGCTGACTACGAACAGTACTGCCTTGACTTGGAATTCGCTGCCGAGTTTTCCAGCTACAGACAGTACTGCTGACAAAAACCGTTATATTATAAATTGCAGTTACGGGGCTTATGGTATGTGTGATAATGGGCATGGTATGGGCCGGTGCATTCCTGGGGCTGGATAGCCAGCGCCGAATTTTAGTGTTCCAAATTTATTTCTTTGAACTGCTCGCCACCAAGAAAATTCGTATCCTAGTTGCCTCCAAGTGGCATTGCTCTCTGTAGAACACGTGTTCTTGTCATCAATTCGAATTCAAATTTCCAACGGCTACATTCCTCTAGTCTTGATAACCGACTCCATTCTTGTCATCAATTTCGAATTCAAATTTTGAACGGCTACATTCCTCCCTGGCGCCGTTGGATTGCTTAAATTTTTCCGGATAATTAAAAGCTAGGCTTCGATAGTTAAAAGAACTATGGTTTAATAAAAGCTAGGCTTCATAATTAAAACCAATAATCTTTTAATCTATGAACAACTGCATTCTTTTTTCCAGATATCTTTTTCATTCTCAGGGTACAAATGGCAGAGAAGAGCAAAACAACACCTGTAAAAGAACGGTCTATTGGCTTAGCAGATTCAGAACACCTTGACTTATGGTTAGAAGATGTGACGGGCAAGTTTGCTAAGGCATTTGATAAGTCAGGGACGGATTCTGCTGTGTCGATAAACAGAGTGCCCATGTATCTCAAGGGTTTAAACAGAGATGCATATGAGCCTCGGGTTGTCTCTTTGGGCCTTTTTCATCACAAGTTATGTCACCCACTCTCTGCAATAGAGTTATACGAAGTAAATGCTGTGAAAGGATCCCCAATAACGATCAGGACGTGCAGTTTCTAGTGGAAGAAATGTGGAAATTGCTTCAAGAAATTGAAGATAGCTATGAAGGAAAAGAAGAGTGTGAGGACAAAGTCCTTGCGTGGCTGTTCGCTCTAGATGGGTGCTTCATTCTAGAGACTCTCAGGCTTCTCAGTGATGAATAACAATGGAACCTCGATGCTGAGTCGCAATGGAACCTCAATGGTGATTCAGGATGGAACCTGGATCCAGTTTTTAATAGAAACAGGGTCCAGTCTTGTCAATTTGATATCTTCACTGATCTCCTTATGCTTGAAAATCAGGTTCCCATAGTCGTCCTCATTAGGCTCTTGGAATTGGAGGAAGATTTAAACGAGGAGACAGCGAAGGCAGAGCTGTGAAGGTATAATTGCCTTGGCTCACCCTTTCAATTATTCTTTGCAGCCAAAAACAGATCAATCACTAACAGAGAATAAAGAGCGTGACACAAAATTGATGGAAGAACTAAAGTTAAAGTACAAAGATCTGAAGCCATACAATCACATTTTGGGATTTTTTCACGAGTTCATTGTGTCTGATCGTACCCACGAAGAGGAAACAACAGAGGATATTGGTGTTACTCTACCAGTGGGAGGTAATCATCATCATCGAACACCTCATAATCGTAGCAAAGACGACTAGTGGATTAAAGGCTTTTACAACAGTTGAAAAAACCAAAAATATTTTATATCTGCCGTGAAGTTTCTCTGCTGAAATATCCGTCTTTGCTGAAAGAAGAGCTTCCTTGCAGCATTGTTCGCCACTGTTCAGATCCATCTCTTGGAGCGTAAGTTACAATAGTATTTAAGCATACATTTATATTTTAGGGTTTTGATATTATATTCTTGTTAAACAGATTATTTGTGCTTTAACAGACTCTTCTCTCAAACCTTGAAAATCTTGAAGACTCTCATGGACCAGAAAACTTTCTCCACAGCCTCCAATAGTCGACTAAATTGTCACAACAGGTTCATTTTCAGTCATATTTAATCATTTTATTTTCATTATTTATTAGGGCTTGGAAATTCTTTTTCTATTGTGAAAATATTCAAATGTACATGGTTGTTTAATTTGTGAGCAATTTTCTTAGAGAGGATATGGAATAAATTTCAATGCTATGTATCTGGCCTTCATATTTAAGAATAATGAACACGATTTCATTTCAAAGCTTATGTTTGTCCCTTAAACTCGTGGAGCTGTAAACATTAATCAACAAGAGAGATAGCCTAGACAAAATTATTTATACCTCTAACTGTATCCAATTTAGGGTGAAGTGAGAACCTCCACAAAAATATGAACAGGATGTCAAAGGTCCCCCAACCCATTGGCTACACTAATTACCCCAACCCATTGGCTACACTAATTACATCCACCCTAGTACTCATCCAACCTGAGCAACTTTAGTTTTGTTCCTGAAGTATAATTATATTAGTCAACATGTGATCAATTTGGCACTTGGCCATGAATGCCCCTAACATTCTTGGTGTAAATCTTATTGCTCAGTAAAAGAAGGGACTTGTCTCTTAGACCTTGGAAGATAATTTCTTAAGAAATATAGACCTTTCTCCAATGTAGTTTGCTCCCTTTTCTATTTGGTTGTTTTCCTACTCTCTTGCAGCCCATGCTAATTTCTTAAGGAATATAGACATTTTTCCAATGTAGTTTGCTCCCTTTTCTATTTGGTTGTTTAATTTGTGAGCAATTTTCTTAGAGTATCCAGGATATGGAATAAATTTCAATGCTATGTATTATGGACTTTATATTTAAGAATGTTTATATGGATTTTTCTTATATTCTTCCTATATTTTTTCTTTCCTTTTCCTCTCATAGTCTATTTCTCACTCACATCTACCTTTATACCTCTCTTTCTCTTTTAGCATATCCTTTTTCCTTTTAATTATCTTTTATTCTAGTTATCTCTCATTGTTTAAATATCTTTATTTCTTTTTAATGTTTCTTTACATCGTTATTTCTATTTCTTTGTTTCTTCAAGTTCCATCTATTTTTCTCTCTTTCTATATGGGTTGGACCCTAGAATTTAAGTTATTGACCCATAGACCTTGATCAACACCCTAGCCTCATGGGTCATGAGCCCTAGATTGATAAACATTTATCCTATAGCCTAAACACTTAGATCCTAGACCCTTGATCTACACCCTAGCCTCATGGGTTGGACCCTAGAATTTAAGTTTTTGACCCATAGACCTTGATCTACACCCTAGCCTCATGGGTCATGAGCCCTAGATTGGTAAACATTTATCCTATAGCCTAAACACTTAGATCCTAGATCCTTGATTTTTAAAAACCCTAAACCCTAGGGGCTATGTCTTGTACTTGTGGACCCTAGACCAAGAAATATTACTATTTACCCTTTACCTTAAACTTGTGGACAAACCCTAGTGCTTAGGCTATGCTACTAGATATTTGACCTCATACAGTAGAACATGGGCATTAGATCCTAAGAACCTAGGCCTTAAACCTTAGACCTTAGAGCTTCAAACTTCAATATTGAACCTTGGATTGTTAGATGATTAAAGCTTGGATCCAAGACCATGTATACTAGACTATGTACCCTAGAATTTAGACACTAGATTAAATAGAAAATTATCATACCCTATATCTAAGAAATTGAACATTGTATGCTAGATGTTTACCCTAAAACTTGGAGCCTAAGCCTTGGGCCTGTTGGGAATAAGGTGTTTCAACCTTAGAGTCCTAACATTGAATTATTTAATGTATTATTATATTTATTTGTTTTAATTAATTTCCTACAATGTCATGTCATTAAGTGGGACCCACTGGCTGGGTGGAATCCCCATTGGAGGTGACTGTATGACACATCTTCATCACATGTGGAGGTAGGCATCCCATCTTGGAATCATGGACCTAGGACAAGTGATGTCATCTTATGACATATTCTATGACCTCATAAGGTATATTTTGAATGGAGAAAGTGTGTGTGCCTTAGTGGGGTATGACAAAAGTGTGAAAGAATAAGTGTGATAGTCATGTTTGACTTATTCTTTGTTTGTTGAATGTGTTGTAAGTGTGACAAACTTTTATGGCACATGTTATATGACATTTGTAAGGAATTTGTCATAACACACTATAAGCATGAACTAGGTGCCTAAGCTTGGGAGAGAGGTTTTGCATGTTATGACAACTGTAAGAGTTGTAAGAGAATGTTGTACAAATGTCCAAATCATGCCTATGGTGTGAGATATTATTGCCACATGGGTTTGGACGCCTAACCTCTTCTAGAAGCTTCTCAAAGCTTGTATCTCCTATAAATAGGATGCCTTGCATTGTAGAATGCATAGTTTTGATTGCAGGTATTGAAGTGTTGTTGGATTTCCTCTAGAAGAGCAAGATGTAGTCTCCATGTTAAGGTTGTGAGCCTGCATGTGTATTGTAACCTTATTGTTGCAAATTAATACATTGGTTCGATGCTTTGGAGTGTGGGGTTTTTTACCCGAAAGGGTTTTCCCCACGTATATCATGTTTTCTTCTCTTTTGTCTATCTCTCTTCTATTCTTTGTGTTTCTCATTCTTGAAATGTTAATTTACATGCCGTTATGCTACTGAAATTTTCTTAGATCTGAAACTACATCAACTTTCCTAGAAGGGTTAATGCATGGGAAATTAAACTATGTCTATTTCCGCTTTAAGGCATAGTAGTATGTGCTTGTATCAAGATGATTAAAATCTGATTTATTTTAAGAAGCATAAGATACTAAAGGTGCATACTGGATCTTGGAAGGCTTTCTGAGTTCATCATTTCCCTTTTAGGGCCCTATCCCTAGATTATAGATCATGAACCCTTAACCAAGCAACCTATACCATTTATTATGAACTCTTAGAGCTTGGATTTGGAATCACTAGGACCTTAACGTTATGCACCCTCAAAAAGAAACATATACCCTATACCATAAATCCTTGGACCATTGACATTTGACCCCATCCTTAGAGCCTTAACTTTAGACACTGGGATGTGGACACTATACCCTTTGGACCTAGGTCATAAGAACTTGACCCTCAAACCGTAGACTATGTGCCCTTATATTGTGTCCCTTGATTCTTAACCTTGGAATCCAAGACTTCTTGAACATTACACATTGAGTACTTGATCTTGGGCCCTAGAATTTGGACTATAGAATGAAAGCATGGCTAAAGACTATATGTTCTAGAACCTTAACTTTGGACCCATGAACACTATATGTTCTAGCTTTGCATTCATGGACCATGGAATTTAGATAGAGGAACTATTAGTTGAATATTGTGATCCCTTAGACTCTAGACTTTAGACAATTGGACCTCACACCTTAGACCAAGAAACCTTTTCCTTATGCCTTTGACATGGACATTGAACCATAGGCCCTAGATCTTTGGCGTAAGACCTCATATTGTGGATGGTGAACCCATGGGCTTATAGTACCTCAAATCGAGAGCTAGACTTTGGACCCTATGATCTATTTTTATCCTATTATGCCTTTCTTTCATTCCTTCTTTTTTTGTAGTTTATTTATTTGTCTCTATTATTCTCCTTTTTATCTTCCAAGTTTTATATCTCTCTATATCTTTCCCCTTTCTCATTCTTTTTTCATTTTTAGGTGTTTCTTTATCTCTCATTCTTTTATTATTTCTTTATTTCCTATTATTTGGTTATCTCTCTCTCTCTCTCTCTCTCTCTCTCTCATGAAATCTCTCTTTATTTCTTGGGTTCTTTTTTTCTTCCAATCCATATTTCCCTCTTGTCCATTCTTTGTCTCTCTTCCATTTATCCCTTCATTCCTTTTATTCCATTTCCTTCCATTTATCTTTGATCTATTTCTCCATTTTTCATTGATTTTTTAATCTTTTATCCACTCTTTTCAATTTGATTTTACTTGGTCTTCAAACATCAATTAGTGGCCTTTGGCCTTTGTCCATCATACGATTTCTTCTATTGACAAAGTGCTCTTCTCACCTTTGACATCAATGAAAATATTCTAGCAATCTCTCATACTCTTTTGACATCAATAACAATCAATTCCAACACTACGAGCTTGACCTCTTTTTCCAATAAGGTGCCACATACCTTCTCATAACTCAAGTCCTTGTACCTCTTTTTCCAATAAGGTGCCTCATTAATTTATTTCACCATTTCTTGCCAATATGGTGAGTGAACAATATTGAAAGCCAACCCATTTACATAAATACATCTTGTTATGTGTTTATTGGCAACATCTCAACTCTCATTTTGAGATGCAATTTCCAAAGGTCCCTTCGGTCTTTTGTTTGTAGTGGATTCTTAACTTTTAGGAGTGGTAAAAAATAGGAGGCTCTCTACCACAACATTGGGATTAGATGGGGGCATTGGGGCCTTTATTCCCTTTGATCTTTTTTCTAGGGGGCGATTTGATCTATGGCTTGTTAGTTCATTTGCTTGCTCTTGCTCTACAATATATTCTATCGCTTTCTCCAATGGCACAAGTACACCATTCTTTTCCATGGCAAGATTTGATGTCTTGTCCATAGATTCCACACAAATGGGATTTCACTTGATTTTATGAACTTGAATATCTAACATCACATCCATGGAAAATCCAAATATAACCCCCATCACTTGGAACCGGTTGTATCATATAACATACTTCCATAAAGGAGACTCATATTTGTTTTGAATTTAGGTCAAGCGATGGAGCTAAAACTAGTTGTCATTATAATTCCTATGGAAAGAAATTCTATAAACAACATATTCAAAACAAAAAACAAAAAATAGACATATAAAACCTAGCTCTTTTGATACATCCATAGAAGAATGAAAGAAACTTAGAAAAACAAAGCTACGAGATTGTTTCATGTTTGTAAAACAAAAAATGGAGGAAAAAAATGAAAAAAACTTACCCCTTGCCAAAATATTCTTATATGATCTTTTTGGCAGCCACATTTGAACACTTGTAAATATGTAGGAAAGACATGCAACCATTGTAGAACCTTCAAAGATCTATCTTCAACTCCCTTATGTTGATTCAACAAGCAAAAATGAATGTTCAACCTCTTGGAATGATATTTTCTTTATACAATATAAGTGATCTAAAATGAACTTGTTTTGGTATTTGATATGTTTTAGAAGTGACTTTTAGGGTTTAAAATCTATTTTAGGGCACCCAAGTCAAAGTCAAAGGAAAAAAGATTAAAAAGAAAAAATAAAAAATGCATAGGGATAGATAGGTTTGCCCAGGTTTGTCTTAACAAAATTGGCCGCTATTTGCAAGGACCTTGTTCAAATCCATAAGCATACCAAATTGGATCATGGATCTAGTTCAAACCAAACTAGATCACAAATTTGGCTCAAACCAGACCTAGATCTGACCAAATTACCAGCGGATCCAGCAACATAGTATACATAAGTTATGATTATTACAAACTAATAGATCAAGGGAGATAGCTAGAATGAGTCACAAATCGCATAAAACTTGTGGAAGTTGATATTGAGTTATTTTGATTGAATGAAAAATGTATTTATATTGTATTATTTCATGTGATATCAACCCATTGTTCTTACTACTTGAAAACTTCTCAAAGCCAATCACTGAAAACAAATAGTGCCTCATTAAGTTGTAGTCTCAGATATAGTTGACAATGACAGTTAATTGGTAACCCTGCCATCAACTCCAATGCAATGGCATGAGTGTGGAAAAAACTCCATAGCCTCACATTTTCAAAAGCAATAACCACAATCTAATTTTTCTGTCTTTCAACCAATTCTCCCAAAGTTGCTAGTTTGTGTTCGTTGGTTTGCCAAAATTTTCCAAGGTTTAGTACAATCATAGTTACAAGACTCACAAGAATTTAGCGAGTCGCGTTACGGGCAGAGGTAAACAAGTTTGGCAGACTCGGGGGTCGAGAACTCGCTAGACTTGCAGACTCTTTAGGTTGTGGTGAGTATCAACCCCCAGACTCGACCATTTTAATTTAATTTTTAAAAAAAAATTACAATCTTTCAATGCTTGTTTGGTTTATGAAATGCCCATCTAGGATTTACAAAA
>VDFB02206126.1:0-11216 GCA_007258455.2 Sequoia sempervirens
TGCTCTCTTTGGTGGTAAAGTTGTTGGTGTACCATCACTAACTATGCTCTCGTACTTATCAAGCAACTTTTGGACTGGTTCTGGTAAGACTATCCTTTCAGCCTTTTCTTCTTCTTTGGGCTGCATCATGATCACATATCCTTCACCTCCTTGATGTAGATTGCTGATAAACTCTTTACCACTGCTCAACATGATGTTTGGTACCTTGGACTACCCTTCATCTTCCTTTGTCAATGACTGCAACTTGAAGGTTCTTCCATCCTTCTTGAATGAAATGGTGTTCTCCTTCCCATCATAAATGGAACTTCTATCATATCGCCATGGTCTTCCCAGTAGCAGATGGCATGCATCCATGGGTAATACATCACAAACCAGCTTGTCTTTATAGCCTCCAATTGAAATTCCACTGTTACTTGCTCATTAACCAAAACACTATGCCCTTTATTCAGCCATGTGACCTTGTAGGGGTTGGTATGAGGTACCTTCTACAATTTCAGCTTAGTTACTACCTCCTCTAAGATTATATTATCTATAGAACTAGAATCTACAATGACCTTGCATACTTTACCAAGTATTTTGCACCTTACACTAAAAAGAGCTCTTCTTTGCTTAGGTTCCTCCTTGACTAGTTGTCTGATCAACACTCTATTAAACATCAGAATCTCTCCAATTTCAGATTCTATATGATTGATATTAGTTTCCTTAGGACTCATGGTGTCCTCTTGTGCATAGGCCACTCTCTTTTCATTGCTTGAAGAAGAAGCTTTCTCCAGGCATCTATAAGCAGGGTGACCTAGTTGGTTGCAATGGTAACACTTCATACTTGCAAAATAAGAGTTGCTCCTACCTTCTCCTCTTCCTCTATTAAATCCTCCTCTTGTAGATGTTTCACCTCCATGCTCAGTGAGTTTTGATTCTCCTTGGTTTCTTTGGTCACTACCTCTTCCTTGGTAACCACCACACTGTCCTCTTTGATCTCTGCCTTTTCCTCTGCCCTTAGAGGACTGATCATGCTTTCTTTTGTTCCTTTCCTCAATCTTCATAGCCAACTGATAACATTGGTGTACTGTTTTAGGACTCAAAAGAGCCATCTCTTCTTGGATATTCCATTTTAAGCCATTAAGATACCTAGCCACTTTTAGGCTCTCATCCTCTGTTACATTAGTTCTCAAGCAAAGCTTTTGAAACTCTTCAGTATAGGTGTTTACAACTTGGTCCTTCTGCCTTAGACTTTTCCTCTTCTTGTGACGTTGGTTCTCATAATCATCTGGCATATAGACTTCCTTTACCTTGGCAACCATTCCTTTCCAAGTTTCTATGGGTTGTTTGCCTTCTTTTTCCCTTTCATTCTGAACAAACTTCCACCATGTCAAAGCTAATCCTCTCAACCTTGATTTAGCAACCTTCACCTTTTGTGCTTCAGTAACTCCATCACACTCAAAGTGATTCTCCATGGCCTCTATCCAATCCATGACTAGGTATGCTTCCATCTTTCAATGCCTTCAAGAAAGGCTCTTCCTTCAAAACAGGGTCAGGTTCAGGGGTCTTTTCCTCCTCTACAACCTCTTCTTCTTTTGGAATTCTTCCCTCAAACTATGCACTCCTCACTGCTGCTTCAAGTTGATCTATTCTTTCCCTCAACTTCTTGTTGTCTTCTTCTTTCTGTTCAACCATCTTAGCCTATTCTACATTGGTCACCATGGTAGAAGAATCACTTGACTCAATTTCTGACATGCAAGATTTCTTTCCCAAATCTTTAACTTGCTCTGATACCAATCTGATAGGGACAGGGTTGGATTGAGTCAATCAATGACTCAATGCTCCAAGTTTCACCTTTGATAACCCCTTGGTGTCACTCTCTCCACCACACTACCTATAGGTCCCCAATGCTGATTAGGTACCCTTGGTACTTCTGACCAACCCTGCTATCATTTACAATGCCTTAACCAAGTAATTCTTGGTGCTTTTCCTCACATTCACCAACTAGCCCTTAATACACTTAAAGACTAACTAACCTCCAATGTTTCCTAACCTTGTTGCAGGGGTGTGTGTTAACTTACATGGCTTCAAAATCATCTGTCAAAGATCCTTGGTTGACCTACAAACCTCAATTCTCCATCGCTAGCACATAACCCTATTCTAGGGTTTGGGAAGACTACTAGCCTTGAGCCCCTATTAGCCCTCTCAACTCAAAGAAACAGTTCAAAACTCCTCTCTTTCAAAAGTTTGTGCCAAACTTCCTTTCGACACCTTGGCTCAATTTCCAAGCTCTAAAAGATTTTTGGTATTTGGGACCTTTTTTGTCCGTACATAGGTACAATGCAAATTTTGCAAGAACTAGGGTTTCCTAGACCATTTTCTTGGTCTGTTTGGTTCTTCCAGCCACAAATGCTTTGATAAAGACTCTGCCCTCCTTCCCAAACCTTTGCAAAGCTTCCTGTAGACACCACACACCTCAGTTTCAAAAGCATTAGCACCCCTGCAACGTTAGGGTCTGATTTCAATTGTCTTTTCCAAACCGGGCATCACAAGCTCGCCTAGGAAAAGTCTTTTAGCATGCTGTCTAAACTTCTAATGACTCCTACCCCTAAAGTATGTACACTAATGGAGTTTATCCACCTTCCCAATATCTCCATACTTCTTGGTATGGTGGGAGTGCAAGATAAAACTCCATTTTTATCACAATTACCAGTCAAAATAGCAACAAGAAACAACACAGAATTTTCAAGACAACTGAAAGTGATGGAATTACTAACTACTAAACTAGATAAATGCTTCAAAAAGTTTCACTACATACTATTCAATCCAACAACAAGCTTTTCTCAAACCATCTATCTGCTGTTCCAAGAACAAGAATAGGAAAAACTAGAAATTTCACCAAAATCACTGTCTTTTTATTATTCTCATATAGCTTCAAATGTTCCTAATTCTTCCAACCTCTCAAAAAGGTTGAGAGCTCCCTTTTAAAATTCTTGGAAATAGTTAGGTTTCCTTTTTCGAGCCTAGGAACGTCCAAAAGAAGAGTGTTGTAAAACAAAGTGTGTTTTGCCACTTTGGACTATTGTTAAGAAAACAACCAAACACATGCTTCCAAAACTTATTCAACTCTAACCTAAGAAGCAAAGGTCCTCAACCACAAAGAAGGTGGTCCACAAGCCCATACATAACTCAACAAAATTAAACTTCACCCAAAAACTTCAATAAAGCATAAACCTTGCTAGGTACTCCTTTAGGGATTTCACACATCAAACTGCCTAAACCCTCAGGAGTTGGCAACTTACTATCATTTATCACATAGATAGAGAAAAAAAATCAAACTTAAGAAAGGAGACTTGACATATTAAACCATACACTCATTTGTAATGCCACATGTTTCCAGAATACACATAAGGTATAGTTAACACAATGGAAAATATTTAAAATCTTAATTAAAACAAGATACCTACTGGAGGAAGGAGAATATAAGGAAATACCAAAGTATAATGAACATATTTCATTGAAGGATCATCTGACCACTTGTATTACCACATGGAAAGAAAGAAAAGAGTATGATGAAAAAATATATATAATTATTCTATTAGACACTAACACCAGTAGCACAGACTTGTTACATCAACCAAGAGTGAAGAGGAGAAATAAACAATTGGATAGAACTAACAAAGGACTTTAACCACACCTTCTCTTTTTATAATGAAAACACACACATACATGCCATATTGATAAAAATGGAGATAATATTCAAACCAGATGAAACTTAGGAAATAGCGATACCACAAACCTCTACACCACCTCCACAATCAAAAGGCATATGGAAATACATAGAATGGATTGATAGAGAATCTAGGTTACTATAGAAAATATGTTACCGCACAAAATAGGATTATTGGACCCACAGTTTAGATATAGATGTCCAACAAGGGGAAAGAGAACTAGAATATCCAACATAAGCCAAACAAAATTATTATAACAAACCAATCAAACTAAAAGAAGAAAGCATTGCTAAAGAAGGAGATCCTAAACTAGCTAGAATTGGAGACTATTGGGATGATAGATTAGAAGGCACAAGTTGTAGAGATTTTATCATAATTTGAAGAACTATTCCATAAAAAAATTATAGATCTAAAGGGCATGAAAGAGGAAGCAAGAGTCATAAAAGTACAATTGAAAGAAGGAGCTAAATAGGTATGAAAAAGACCATACTAATTCCAAATATGAAGAAGAAAGTTAAATAAGAACTAGACAAGATGCTAGAAGTAGGGATAATCAAACCAGTAGAATATGTGGAGTGGATTAGCCATATGATAATTCAAAATAAGAAAATGGGTGAAACAAGGATTTGTGTTGACTTTAGGGTACTAAATCAAGCATGCATTCATGATCCTTTTCCTACACCATTCATTGAAGAAATTTCGGAATCAATAGCAGGAAGAGAAATATACTCCTTCATTGATGGATTTTTAGGGTATCATCAAGTAATAATAAGTGAGGAAGACCAACCAAAGAAAAAATTTGTCACAAAATGGAGCTCTTACATGTACACAGTGATTATATTCAACCTAAAGAAAGCACCTACAATATTCAGCAGGATAATGATAAACTCTTTTAAGGACTTTATACATGACATTTTGGAGGTATATTTAGATGATTGGATGGTATATGGCTTGGTAAAAACCACGTACAAGCATTAAGAATGATTCTCAATAGGTGTCAAAGCATGTAGATTACACTAAATTTGAATAAATGTATGATAGTGATACCCTATGGGACATTATTAGGACATATCATCTGCGAAGAAGGTTTGATGGTAGACCCTATGAATGTTACTTTAAGCATGACACTACTACCACCTAAGACATCTTAAGAAGTAAAAAATTTCTTAAGATATATTGGATACCACTGTAAATTTATAAAGGGGTATGTTGGAATAGTTGCACCAATGGAAGGGATACTAAAAAATAAATCCGATAGAAGCATTGAATGGACTAAGGAATGCCAACAAGCATTTGACACATTAAAGGAAAAAATTATGGAGGAACCCATACTAATCTTCCCAAATTGGAACACACCATTCCATGTGTATGTAGATGCATCAGTAATTACCATAGGAGTAGTATTAGCTTAACCCAAAGGCAACAAAGATCACCCCATAGCCTTTGCCAACAAAAAACTATCTAAGGTAGAGATGAAATACACAGCTATTGAAAAAGAATCCCTAGCTATGGTTTATGCATTACACAAATTACACTATCTACTGTCGACACCATTTACATTCTTTATAGATCATGAACCATTGAAGTACTTACTAAATAGGCATGTCATACAAGGAAGGATATGTCAGTGGTTACTCTTATTTCAAGAATTTAATCTTAAGATAGTGATAAAACTAGGAAAGCATAATCAAGAACCTAATTACTTATCAAGGATAGAGATGAGAGAGGAATCAGAAGATCATCTAGAAGATTTACTTGGCACACACATATTTAGACTAAATGTGGTACCAAAGGAACTACATGATATTGCTATACTCTTATCTAAAGGAGAATTTCCCATAGATCTCTCACTATAGGATAAAGAATCTCATGTGTGAAAGTCTTGACCATACAAATTAATAGGAGAATTGCATCACATAGGGTGAGATGAAATTATAAGAGTTATTTTTTAGCATGAAATAGAATCTATCTTGAAAGCACATGAAGGAATAGCAGGGGAAAATAATTGTGGTGAGACAATAACAAAAAGGGTTGAAGTAGTTAGACTTTGGCGGCCAACCCTACACAAAGATGCAAAAGAATATGTAAAGAACTGTGATATATGTCAAAGGGTGGGGAAACCTACCACAAGAGATGAGATGCCCTTGAAACTAGTATTGATGAGCAAGGTTGTTGATGTCACTTCTTACATCATTTAATTTATCAATTATCAAATCGGGTGTGTCTTAGAGCTATATGCGATAAGGGTATTTCAAATTGGGGGTTTTGCACTGTAAAACAGTAACTTTTGGTTGTAGTTTTGCTCCGTCAAGAGCTGTCAGGAGCTCTCAGTAGCCAATCTTAACAACAGATTCCTAAGTAATTCTAAGGACTTAATCCTAATTTATCTTTTAACTAATGATTATCCAAACTCTAATAACTCAGTTCAGACTTAACTTGACTTATTTGCAATTGATTCATGGAAGTATTAAGCTAAAAACTAAATATATTTTTAAGCTAAAACTCAGAATTGAACTTGGAAAGTAAATCTATTTATGTTTTCCGAAAGAATCTAATTATTTGTAGAAAAGGATCTAGTTATGTTTGCAAAAAATAAATGTTTAACCTAGTAAGCATTAATACTAACTTCCATGAACTCATCCCAAACAAGATTTAGTTTCATCTTTCCATAAGTCATCACAATTCTTTCCATTAAAGCTAATTTAAAATAATCAGTGAATCTAAATCTACAAACATCAATTAAATCTATAGTAAATGATTGAATATAAATCTACAGTAAAGCATAATGAATTATTCTAAGGATTTAATGAATTTAATCTAAGAACCTAAACATTCATATTCACTAGCAATGATTAACAGAGATCTAAATTCCTATTTTCCAATTGAAATGAACAATGCAAAGACTAATTGAATCAACGAAAATAACATAAGTCACCTCCTTCGGTTGAGCGGGCCCCACTCTTCCTCTAGTGGGACTTTAAACACTGAGATTCAGATCAACTCCTTATTATCATTCCAATTGGCCAAAACAGGTGAGTAGTAAAAAAGTGTAGATAATCCACATTACAATCTAAAGTGAAATATTAACTCCCTCCATACTAAAGACTAAGGCTAGATATTTATAAGAATATCCGCTTATTTGAATACAAAAATTGGTGAATCCCACCAATATGCAAAACGGTAACAACTAAACTTAAACATAACCAAAGTGTCATAAAGAAATCTGCCACATGATAATAGTTGAACAGGAAGTCTTCAAACTGACTGAAGAAGTCAATTCGGAAACATCCATCAGGAGCCAGCTGGAGCGATCAAGAGCAAGACAAATTTCAAATCCATTAAACAGGAAGTTTAACACGTCCACCTCATAATATCAACATTTAATCCATCGAACAAAATCCGCAAAGATAGGATGTAATCAAGACAACAAAAGATCTCACTTGCATAAACATTTCATCATTAATCATCATTCAAAAGCAAGACATTTAATGCAAAATACCATTTCTCATATATACTGTAATTAATTAAATATAATGCAACATCAGCCAAACATTCAAGCATAAAGTCTACCGCCATCATACTTAATTAACATATAATAAAGTCTTTTGAAATATAAAAAGGATTAATTAAAGTGTATTTTCTTGCTCTCATCAGGTATTATACAAATCCCATTTCAAAAATGGGAAATAGACTTTATAGGATCAATTGACCCACTTGCTAAACACTCAAAAGCAAGATTCATTATAACAGGAGTAGAATATTTAACAAAATGGGTAGAATCAAAACCTACTAGGGATTATACCACAAAAATTGTTGTAATATTCATATAAAAAATATAATCACTAGGTATGGTTGCCCACTAACTATAGTAAGTGATCAAGCCAAACACTTTGTTAATAGAGTAATTTCAGATCTACCATAGAATTTCATGATAGCACACAATAAGAGCTCACCATACCATCTACAAGAAAATGGAACAAGTGAGGCACTAAATTAGATAATTGGGACAACAC
The DNA here is from genome assembly GCA_007258455.2 of Sequoia sempervirens. NCBI lineage: Eukaryota > Viridiplantae > Streptophyta > Pinopsida > Cupressales > Cupressaceae > Sequoia > Sequoia sempervirens. The sequence continues at coordinate 7,724 of VDFB02206126.1, forward strand.
TTACTAAAATGTACGATGGAAATGGGTTGGATTGGGATATTAAGATACTTGTGGTACTCTGGTCCTGCCACACATCTTACAAGAGGGCCACTAAGTAAACCTTTTCAATTGGTATATGGAAAAAATGTAGTAGTTCCCATGAACTTTATTATCCCAAATTTGCATACCACACTCACATTGTGGTTGGATGGTGATGGGTCCCTAGCACAAAGGATAGAACAACTAGAAGAATTGGATGAAAATAGATTCATAGCATTATACAATCAAATAGTAGAGCAGAAAAGACAAAATTCTTGGCATGACAGAAACTTTTGCACTAATACTTTTCAAATATGGGATCTAGTATTGTTATATGATAGCAAATTTAAAAAGCAGGGAAAATTAAAGGTAAGGTGGCTAGGGCCATACTCTATCCACAAAATTGTAGAATTAGGAGTGGTAAGATTAACAATATTATATGGAAATCACATCATAGGGTATGTGAACAAAACTAGACTTAAACTCTACCACCTACCAAATGGATGAGAATTATAAAGGGGGAAAAGACAAGTACTATATAATATGTAAAATATGTAGTATAAATTATTAAACAACAAAATCAAATTGTTAGTAGTCCAAAGATCCAAATGGCTAGAAAAACCTGTGAAACATAAGAAAAAAATTGCATAAATGTGTCATCCCACCCCAAATATATTTAAAGCCCTCACAACCTCACTACACTCACTTTGCATTCAAAATATCCAAACTAACAAAAGTGATCTGAGCTCTTTTATTCATACACACAACTAGGAACAATGGTAACCCCAACCTTGGTGAATGTTATCGAGAATCCACAACCAAAATATAAGGGGTTTCCATTCAAAGAAATGGAAGTCGACAAGGACAGGGCATTCTCAAATATCCCCATAGACGTAGTTTACATAGAAGATGTGTGAAAATACATCTATGAGAAGATTTCTGAAATTGATCATACCAAATTTGAAGAGCTCAAACTAACCCTCCTAAACTCAAACCAAAGGACTTACCAACCCAAATTTGAGGAAGTAGCAAAGAAGAATCTTGAAATCTAGAAGGACTTACCAAATTTATGTGATGAGCACAATTGGGTGCAATTAGTTTTTAGTAGAGTCCATGATGAATTCATCTACTTGGAAAAACTCTACTATATTACAAGAGAAGCAATCCATGTGGTAACTGGGTTGAGTATGGTCAAAGAAGTCCCAACGAAGAAGGCAATGAAGGATGATGTAATGACTACAGTCACTAGAGCAACACCAAATGGGTGTAGCCTAAGCATCTAAGCAATAAAAAACTGAGGGGTATGGTATGCAACCATTGGAATTATGTACAAGATCTACTACACACATAGGGAGGAATCTACAACAACAACAAAAATTCATATCACCTATAAAATGGTGGTTGAAGGAAGGATTTCAACCTCTATGAAGTAATACAGGAGTAGCTCATGGAGAATATCTAGAAGATTAAAACCTCTTGGTACAACTTTTGGTATGGCACACTCCTAATTTTCCTAGTTTTCTACTTCTTGAATAAGCTTTCAACATTCAAAGGAAAATTTTGGTAGACAAACCTACTAGTAGCTACTCAAATCAAAATGCACACTTGCTAATTCTTGGACAAGCAAACATATACCACAACATATTGGAGGTTCTTTAAAAAAATTTGACAATAGATGCAAGCTAGGGAGCAAATACCACATGAATCCATAAAGTAGTAAATCAACACCATAACATTCTTGATGAACAAATACTATACATACATGAAAGCAGCGGAGCCATGAAAAGCTTGGATCCCCAAGCTCCCATATGAAATATCACAAAAGGAAGTAGATGTGTATGTCATAAATATCCTTATCAAACCCAAAGACCCTAATGTGGATAGTTTTGAAACATACAAGGAGATTATGGATTAAATCCATTAGAAGAATGCTTTGGAGAATTTTGAGAAGAACAAGAAGTAGCTATAGAAGCAATGGAGCATTCCACCAAAGGAATCCACAGCCATGATCTTGTGCACCGATTTAAAAAAAAATTACACCAATGGAAGAAGGTTTGGAAGACTCCATGGGGATCTACAAGCACACAATTTGAGGGTCCTACATCCTCTTTCCAGATAGTGAAACACTAGATATAGAAGAAATATCTAAAACCCTACTACAAATGAATGCATAGAAGAAAGGCCACAAGGAAAGGCCTAAGCAAGTAGTGAAAATGAAGATAATTACTTCTGAAGAAAAGGAGGAAGGGGAAGAATAAGTACAGGAAGCACAAAAACCTCCGCAAGAGAAAGAAAAAAGAACACATGGTGGAAATCCAAAAACCAAAGGCAATAGAGAAAACACAACCACCAATCAATGTGATGGTGACTACAAATGCCATCCTTTACTATGGTATACTCCCAAAATTTCTATCTTTATATGAAGATGCAGATATTGATAATAAGGATAGGATAATATAGAGCTTGATAATGTACATAAGAAAATTTTATCTTTATATAGCATCTCAAAGGTGTTGTCGCCCATACGACCAGACCCAGGAGGACGAGGTCAAACCAACAAAAAGCAACGACTAAATGGATTAACTAAAGGGCCAAAATGATGTGATTAAATAAATAAAATACTCTCTAATATTATAAAGAAAATATGTAAGAGTAAAGAGAATGAGGAGGATCTCGTCGGCTGACCCCTCAAAGAGCACATACTCCTACACACAACAAGAAAGGGAAAATGTTGGGTGGCTGTATAGGGGTCTCCCTCAGTCAAACCCCTATTTAGGTGTTTCCACCTCCATAGATAGCCAAGGAAATGAGATAAAGGAAATAAAGTAGTAAAGAGAAAAGAAGCACTTCAAAACAGTGTTATGCTACTCAACCAAGTGATAGAGGAGAGGAGAGGGAAGCTTACCACCTCCACCAAGAGAACTCAAGGCTGCTTGGGGGAGAAGATGAGAGTAATTGAGCCTCTGCTACAATGGTGTTGTCCCAAACTTGCTCTATTGAAGTGATGGAGTGTTGCTTTGGCTGCAATGGAATGCTTGAATGCTTGGAGTGAGTGAAATTGAGTGCTTGAGAGCTTGAAAGTCGATGTGATAGTGCAAGAATGGATGCTTGATGTGGTGAAGAGTTGGATTGAATGTTGAAGGGATGAATTTGAAGAAAGAGTGGAGAAAAAAAGGCCATATTCGAGTTGGTCGGCCGAAGGGGGCATTACAACTTCACCTCCAATTAGAAGTGCAATGCCTCTGTAGGTTCAGCCGTAGGAATTTTCCAAGGACGTAAGCACACCACATCAATGTCTGTGAGCCATGCGGGCATCCCTAACATAAATTCCTCCATCGACACTCAAAACAGGTGCCAAGTGGGATGCACACAGCGGGCTTAGGTGGAACTAAGCCTCTAATCTTGGTTTTCTAAGGTGGGTAAAGGCAAAAAAATGATTTGCACATGGGGTACAAATTCACTCTTATACATTTTT
>VDFB02206127.1:0-12952 GCA_007258455.2 Sequoia sempervirens
TTGTATTTTTTAAATTTGGGTTTGTTTTTATCTTGCAGGCATGAATTAACTCTCCTTCAACAACCTTGAAAAGGCCCCTTCTTTCTACACTTTGTTTGGTTCCAAATTCAAATGAAATTTCACATTACACTTGGAATGTAAATCCAATGCCTAGGTTGGGATATTAATTTTTTTATTGCTCTTGTAACTCCCTAGATTAAATAAAAAGAAGAGAATAAAAGTTTGTGGGAGTGGAGGTTTCAAAAAGAGGGAGTGGATGACAATTCTGGAAAAGATTTGAATTTTTCCTGGAAAAAACATTGAAGAGGACAATTTGCATGAATTACCATGCTAGAATGGAGGAGGTAGAGGTTTGATTGGTATTTTGGGGAAAGGAAGATTGTTTGGGTCGTAGTTGTGTGACCTAGTCTTAGTGAAACAGTCATAACTTTCTCATTTCATAACAAAATTAATAAATTCAAAATGTTTTAGAAAGTTGAGAAGGAGGAGCATAAAACCCAGAAACCGTTCTAGAAAATTTGTTGTAATCAGGGAGCAATGATAAGTTGAATATGACAAGATTTTTTTGTTGCATACAAATTAAAGAGGTTTTCGATAGGAAACAAAAGAATGTGTTAAAATGAAGATTTTTCTTGGAGAGGAGATGTTGCTATTGATTTAATGAAATATGTAGATGATTATTGAGTCTTGAAAATCATAAAACAAAATAGTTGAAGGTAATCTTGCTTATAGTTGTGAAGTTTGTTGTGCTTGCTAGGTATTTTTTCCTATAGATTTGATTTCAATTTAGCCTATGGATTGTTAGTAGCATATTTTGTTGTTGTGGTTGCACATTGAATGTAAAAATAAAAAAATTTCAACTCAAATGAAGAATAATTATTAATATTTTCCATTGAAAAATTATTTGAAAATGTTCAAGTACTTGTGAAATGAGATTGTTTGTGGTGTTATGGTTGCTTGAATGGGTTGTTTGACAAAACCCCTCATCCTTGTACTGCATCAAATGCATTAGAGTAGGGTTGATCTTGCTAGTGTCAAATTTGTTTAGTATGAGTTTGTTGGAGCATAGTTTTTTGGTGAATAGTGGTAAAGCAAAGCTGAAGATGCAAGAGAGAAAGCTGTGAAAGTATGTTTGTTGCAGGAATGAAAGAGGGTCTATGATCACTATCCTACAATAGAGATAAGGGATCACTTTGAACCTTTTCCTATCATTTCCAACTGGGATTGATGGGGATCACTTTTGAGAACATGTTGAGTTTAGTCTAATATAGTTGTAGTCCCTCTTGAAATTCATGAATATTATATATCTCTATTTTCCATTTCCCTTAAGGTGTAATTCCTTCTCCACTAAGAGAGGCTGGGTAGAGGAAGCATATTTGGTGCAAATTAATAATGATCAATCCTCAAAAAGAGGATGTCCGTTGTTGCAGAAATTTTTTCATCTCTTTGCAAACATAAAAAGGCATGAAAAGCAACATTGAATTAAATAGCAAAATCCTACCGTAAAAATTTCAAAGTAGTTTTATTCAAAAGATTTATCTCAATTCTACACAACAAAATCCACCAACACCTAGAAGCTAACATTTTGCAACATTTAAATTTAATTTGAAACCACCTCCAGAAAATTTGTGAAACAAAAAAAATGTTCACCTACAAGAAGACATTTGAACAACACTCCAAAAAAAGCTCCAAAATCCTCATTTTCAAAAGCCAAAACCAAACACATTCTACACACCTACAAGCATGGAATCCATTAAAAATCTGATCTAACAATAGGAAAATCCATGTTTTCCAACTACAGGCATGAAAGATAAAAGACTCCAATTCAGAAATTAACAACCATGAATGCATGAGTGAGTTTCTTTCCTTCTTCCTCTTTGTTTTTCATTCCTTGTTCTTCATTCTCAATTTACAACTTCTCCTCTTTCCTGGGTGTTGGAAAATGACATTCTTGCACCTGCAAACCACATTCTAGCACCTCCAGAGAGGGGCATGGAAATCCCACTTCCTGGCCTTTACTCTTCCCTACAACCGTTTTCCAAAATGCCACCAAAAATAGTCACCATTTTTTGTTTTTCCTCCTGTAGCAATTGAACGCCCAGCTTCACCTCAAGTAGAAACATTAATTCCCAAGAAATTAACAATGAAAAAATATCAAGGAATGCCAACTTGGGTGTGGGTAAAGGGCTGACCAATAATTTTTACCAAGCATAAGTTTTTTTTTGGCCTCTTCAATAATTGAATATTGGAACCATGACCAAAAAGACCAAGGTAAAACTCCAAAGAAGAGAAAAATGAAGGAAATGGAAATGAAGTTGAGAGACACCCAAACACACCCCAAAAAGAAAAAAAGAAAAATTTCAAAAAATTCCAACAACATCAAAATTTAACAAAATTGAACTCCACCCAATGCCCTTGCATCCGACTACTGAGGTAAGAGAAGAATGTTCCATGATGAGTGAATCATGAGCATTCATAGCTAAGGTAATTCTAAGTTTGAGAAGCTTTGGAGCAGCCATCCATGTTGCTTCCTCAATCTTATTGCCTCTCTGTTTAACCAGATACTCCTTATAATCTCAGTTTCTTATGCTCTTGATTATCCTTGAATCAATGATTTCATCAACTTCATCACACTATTTAGTTGGTAATTTTTGCTCCCAAATTTTCAAATCTGATTCATCATGCTTATACCCATATGTTAAGTCACCATGGAATGGATAAAGATCAACAACATTAAAAATAGGAGAAATATCAATGTCAGGAGGCAACTCAATCTCATAAGCATTAGCTAGAAACTTTTTAAATACCTTGCACGATCCAATTTTCTTGCATTTCAACTTGTTGTAGGTTCCTTGAGGAAATATTTCCTTCTGTAGATGTGCCAAAACTAACTCTCACACTTCAAGCTCTTGTGATCTTCTTTTCAAATCTGCAGTGGCTTTATATTTGTGTGCATTCACTTAGAGTTTCTCCTTGACTTCTTGATGTAACTCATGTAGATAGTCAACATAATCTTTAGTTGCTGCACTTTTCCTTCCTAAATCATGCTCTTGTTGATGGAGTTGTAAGAAAATTCAGCTTGTGCAAGAACTACATCCCATTGTTTGAGACTGCATTTATCAAACACTACAAATTTCCGCTCTTGTTGACCACTTCTCGGCTATTCATCCATTTGAGGATTTTAAGCTGAACTATAAGATAAATTTGTGCCCAACCTCTTCCATAATGTCCTCCAAAAATGGCTAACAAATTTAGTGTCTCTATCTATACAATACTTCTTGGTAGACCATGTAGTCTTACTATCTCCTTGGAGAATAGATTAGCAACATGAGAAGCATCATTTGTTTTCTTACATGGAATAAAATGGGCCATCTTAGAAAATCTATCAGCTACCACAAAAATTGAATCATAACCCCTTTGTGTCTTAGGCAACCCAAGAACAAAATCCATACTTCTTCCCATGGTCTTTCCAAAATTTGAAAAGGCTTATATAAACCTGTTTTTTGGCTTGCTCCCTTGGTATGTTGACAAATAGTGCACCTTTGAACCATATTCTTGACATCCTTGCCCATGCTTGGCCAATAATACACCTCATTTAGCTGTCCCAACATTTTTTCCACTTTGAAGTGTCCACCAATCCCTCCACCATGCTTTTCTTGGATCAATTTTTCCCTCATTGATCCTCTTGGTATGCATAATCATTTCCCCTTAAACAACAACCCCTCTTGAATAAAATACTCCAACCATTTGGTTCTATCACCCTCTAAAGGGCTCTTACATGCTTCCCATGCTTCACCAAAGTCAAGATCATGTTCATACATTTCTTTCATCAAATCCCATAACATTAACTTGCAATTTATTCAACAATAGACATTCCTACTTAAAGCATTCACTACCCGATTTGATTTACCACTCCTATGCTTAAGAACAAATGAATAACTTTGTAAAAACTCCACCCATTTCATGTGCCTTTGATTAAGCTTACCTTGTCTATTAATGTATTGTATAGAATGGTGATTAGTGTAGAGAACAAACTCCTTGGGTAGAAAATAGTGTCCATTTCTTGAGTTCTTGCACAATAGCATAGAACTCTTGATCATACATGGAGTACTTCCTCTTGGCCTCATTTAATTTCTCACTGAAGTAGGCTATAGGTCTGCCCTCTTGACTCAAAACTCCTATTGTTGTCCCACTTGCATCACAATCAACTTGGAACACCTTGTTGAAGTTTGGTAAAGCTAGAATGGACTATTCGGTCACCTTTTCCTTTAATATTTTGAAACTTTGTTCTGCTGCAATTATCCATTTGAACTCCTTTCTTTCCCCTTTCATGGTATCAGTGATTGGTGCACAAATGCTACTGAAATTTCTGATAAACTTTCTATAAAAGCTAGTGAAGCCATGGAAACTTCTTGCCTCAAACATGCTCCTAGATGATGGCCATTCTAGGATTACCTTGACCTTTTTCGGATCTATCTTTAGACCTTGTTTTGAGATGACAAAGCCCAAATAGACAAATTCCTCCTACATAAAGATGCATTTCTTAAGATTGACTAGCAACCTTTCCTCTCTTAATCTTTGCAAAACAACCATCACATGTCCTAAATGTTCATTTCTTTCCTTGCTATATACCAAAATGTCATCCAAATATACAATAACAAACTTACCAAGAAACGGTTTGAGCACTTCATTCATCAATCTCATAAACGTGCTAGGGGAATTTGTAAGACCAAATGGAATAACAAGCCACTCATATAGTCCTTCCTTGGTTTTGAATGTTTTCTTCCACTCATCTCCTTCTCTAATCCTGATTTGATGATATCCACTCTTCAAATCAATTTTGGTGAAATAGTTGGCTCTGCTCAAGCAATCCATCAAGTCATCCATACGTGGTAGAGGGAACCTATACTTAATAGTGATATTTTTAATAGATCTAGAATCTGTGCACATTCCCCATTCCCCATCCTTCTTGGGTGCCAAAATCGTTGGTATTGCGCATGGACTCAAGCTTTCTCAGATTAATCCCTTGTCCAACAACCCTTGCACCTGTTTATTAATCTCTTCATTCTCCTTGGGACTCATCATATAGGCTGCCTTGTTTGGTTGGCTTGCTCCTAGTATTAAGTCCATGCAATGACTAACACTCCTAATTGGTGGTAATCCATCTGGAAGGTCCTTCATCAAAATATCACTATACTCCTACAAGATTTCTTGGATCCCTTCAGGTATTTCTTATTCTTCCATCACTGTCCTATCTTCCTGTGGCTTAGAAACCAAAGCATAACACAATTCTTCCTCTTTTAACTCCTTCAAAAATAATTTACCTATGATCATGCATACCTTGGTATTGTTGTCCACTTCTTTTGTCTTCTCTCTTAGTGGGTTCATAACATATTTCTTTTTGTCCTTTGTGATCGTATAGGTGTTAGCTTCACTATCATGGATTGCTTTACGGTCATACTGCCATGGTCTTCCCAAAAGTATATGGCAATCATCCATTGGCATTACATCACACAAAATTTTATCTTTGTAACCACCAATCTAAAAACTCACCAAGCACTATTCACTCACCAAAAGTTGATGCCCCTTTTTGCAACCAAGTGACTCGGTAATGATTTGGATCTTTGTCTTTTCTAGTTTCAGCTTCTCCACCATTTCCTATGACACTAAATTATCAATGCTTCCACTGTCCACAATGATAGTGCAACACTTTCCTTGTGCCTTGCAAATGGTTTTGAACAAAATTCTCCTTTGTAGTAGTTTGAGTTGTTCCTTCTCAAGTTTCAAAAGCACTCTCCTCAACATTAGCACCTCTCCATCCTCTATATCAACCAATTATGTTGCATATGCCTTACCACTACTTTCCTTTTCTAGCTCTTGTGTTTGAGGGCAGTCAAAGGCCCTATGGCCTACCTCCCCACAGCTGAAACAAATTCATGAGAATCCTCTTCCCCTTCCATACTCTCCTCTTCCTCTAGAAGTTTCGCCTCTTCCTCTTGCATTTGTCCCATGAGATTGTTGTGACCAGCTTGTTTCTTCTTCCTTCATCTGCTGCCCTCTTCCATTATTTGTTTGTCCTCTAACTTGTAAAGGTTTCCCCCTTCTTTTGAATCTTCCTTGCTACCTTCTTGCTAGTTTTTCCTTCGCCTTTAGAGCATACTGGTAAGCTTCTTCCACTATCCAGATTAAGACCATGCTAAGTTCATCTTGTATGTTGATTCTTAAGCCATTCACATACCGAGTTACTTGTTCCTCATCATCCTCAACATGTCCAACATGAATACTCAATTTATAAAACTCTTCTATATACTCCATAACATTGAGATCCTTCTACTTGAGATTTTGCAACCTTTTAATCATGTTGATGTGATAATCCACAGGTACAAATTTTTTCTTCAATTTTGTGACCATCTTCCCATGATTTTATTTTTTTCCTTTCCCTTTCTTTTGTTTTCCAATCTGTACTTGATCTCACCCATAGGGAGGCATGTCCTTTTAGTTTGGTGCTTGCATTATTTTACCTCTTTTTCATCAATAGATTCTAGATCAAAATATCTATTCATTCCTATGATCCAATCAATGAGTTCCTTAGGTCCTTGCTACTTCACTATAGCTTGATGGACTTCTTGACTTACTTCCAAGCTTTTCCAAGACCTACAAAATATTTTCTCCAAGCTTTCACAAACCCTTCTTTGATACCAAATGGTACATATCAACAATGATCAATCCTCAAAGAGGATGTCCATTTTTGCAGCAATTTTTCATCTTTCCAAACATAAAAAGCATGAAAAATCATGATTAAATTAAATAGCAAAAATTGCTCAGAAAAATTTCAAATTGGTTTTATTCAAAAGATTTATCTCAATGCTACACAAATAAAATCCACCATGACCTAGAAGCACATTCTGCAACATTTAAATTTAATTTGAAAACCCCCTTCCTGGAAAAAGTTTATGCAACCAAAAATGTTCAACTACAAGAAGAGATTTGAACAACACTCCAAAACAAGCCCCAAAATCCTCATTTTCAAATCCAAAAACCATGCAAAACACATCCTATACACCTATAGGCATGAAATCCATTACAAATCTAATCTAACAATAGGAAAATCCATATTTTCTTCCAGCTATAGGCATGAAAGATAAAAGACTCCAATTTAGAAATTAACAACCATGAATGCACAAGTGAGTTTCTTTCCTTCTTCCTCTTTGTTTTTCATTATTTCCTCATTCTCAATTTGTAACTTCTCCCCTTTTCTGGGCATTGGAAAATGACATTCTTGCACCTACAAAGCACATTCTAGCACCTCCAAAGAGGGGCATGGGAATCCCACTTCCTGGCCTTTACTTTCCCTGCAACTGCTTTCCAAAATGCCACCAAAAATAGTCACCATTTTTTGTTTTTCTTCCTGTAGCAATTGAATGCCCAACTTCACCTCAAGCAAAAACATCAATTCCCAAGAAATTAACAATGAAAAAATATCAAGGAATTCCAACTTGGGAGTGGGTAAGGGGCTGACCAATAATTTTTACCAAACATAAGTTTTTTTTTTGGCCTCTTCAATAATTAAATATTGGGACCATGACCAAAAAGACCAAGGTGAAACTTCAAAGGAGAGAAAAATAAAGGAAAAGGAAAATGAAGCTGAGAGACACCTAGACACATACCCCAAAAGAAAATTTAAAAAAAAATTCAAAATTGCCAACAACATCAAAATTTAACAAAATTGAACTCCACCCGATGCCCCTGCATCAATATTCTAGAGTCTTTGTTGGGTAAAGGATAGTTGTGTGAGTGAGAGATTGTTGCAAGGATGACTTGTAATTGTAGAGGGACTTGAGAGTCTCTAAAAAGACATTGAAGAAGAAGACAAGATGGGTCATTGGAAGACTTGTGAGAATGTTATTTTGGGAAGAGTATTGAGAAAATGTGAGAGAAACGAAACTCATTGCAGAGTTGAAGAAGATAGAAGTGAGATTGGATGCCCCTGAGGAAAGCTTGGGAATGAAGAAGCAAGTTATAGAAGAGGAAAATCATAGGTTTGGAAAAGAAGGTAGCAAAAAGAATAATGTAGAAGTGCAATGTTGAAGCCTTGTGATAGAAAGAGCATGGAAAGAAAGTCATGGTAGTAGCTCACACAAATATAGATGAAAGAAAAACAAGAAAAGAAGAAAGACACAAGGAAAGAATGGAGAAAGAAAGAGGTAGCAGTAGATGTGCATCTTGTTGAGGACAAAAAGGAAAAGGAAAATGAAGTTGCAAGCATAAGAAAATAAGTTGTAGTAGCAAAAGTAGAGGTATTATCTCCTTCTTTTGAATTTTGCAAAGAAATTACTAATTTTGATTTGTATGTAGAAGAATTAATGGAAAGTGAAGGGGCAATAAAAAATAAAGAAGAAGATGACATGTTACTACAAATTGCAGCAGTTGAAAGGGAGTGGATAGCATTAACAATAGGTGAAGCAAGAGTTGCAGTTGACAAAGAGGTAAAGTTTCAATTTTTATAATTCTTTGATGATAAAAATGAAGTTGATTCATATGAAAATGACATGGTTAATATGAATGGAGATGAGACTGCTAAAATTGGTGATGCACTAATAGGGAAAGAAGAGAAAATAAGAGTATTTGATGATTTTGTAAAATTTGGTGATGTTGATGTCAAAGTTGATTTGTATTGTGATGAAATGGTGAAAGAAAGAGAAATGGGAAAGATGGTTAGGAGCAACAATAACATGTTCAATAAGAAAAAAAACAAGGTATGATGAAATTTATTGACATAGAATAAGGGGAGGATGAAGAAAGAAAAGGTAAGAAGGAAATGCAAATGGAATTCATTGATTTCTATGAATTTGTTAATGTCAATTTATATGCAGGTGTTGAGAATGATAAATGGAATGAAAATATGAAATATGGTGTAGCCAAATAAATTTCATGAGGGGAAGAAAGAGAGGAAGGATGAAGGAAAGAGGAGATATGAAGCTTTAGAGCAAGGTGAAGAAAAAGAAATAGGTAGATAATGAGGAAAGATGGTTGGAGAACAAACACCAAATTTTTAAATGTTCATGAGCTCCAACTCATGGAACATTTCTTCTTACCTTGGGTGTTTGATGTAGAGCATCGAGAGTGAAGTGTAATCCTGCACAACCAAAAAAATTCTATTATTTAATTGTATTTTTCAATTTTGGGTTTGTTTTTACCTTGCAAGCACGAAGTAACTCTCTTTCAGTAACCTTGAAAAGGCCCTTTCTTTCTACACTTTGTTTGGTTCCAAATTCAAATGAAATGCAAAGGTATTTGGTGAAATTTCACATTACACTTGGAATGTAAATCCAATGCTCAGGTTGGGATATTAATTTTTTATTGCTCTTGTAACTCCCTAGATTAAATAAAAAGAAAGAGAATAAAATTTTGTGGGAGTGGAGGTGCTAGAAAGAGGGAGTGGATGATAATTTTGACAAAGATTTGAATTCTTTTTGGAAAAAAACATTGAAGAGGACAATTTGTAGGAATTGCCACGCCAGAATGGAGGAGGTGGAGGTTTGATTGGTATTTTGGGGAGAGGAAGATGGTCAGAAGCCATAACTGAGAGGACTAGTCTCAGAAAAAAGGGCATAACTTTCTCATACGATAATGAAATAGAAAAGATCAAAATGTTCTGGAAAGCTGGGAAAGAGATGCACCAAACCCATAAACTATTTTAGAAGATTCAAATGAATGGAGTAGTGATAGATAGAAAGTGATGGGTTTGCAGTGAAATTTTACATATTTATTCTTAATCTTGCCTGTAGATGATTGTTGTTGCAGATAGAGCTTATATGGAGGATTAAATGTTTGTCTTTTTCATGCTTTTTTCTGGTGATAAATATATTTGTAGCAAGTTTGAAATATTCATTCATGGGTTTTTGTTAATGAAGAGTTTGGGTTCCTTGCCTGTAGCTTGCTAGTAGCTTTGAAGACTAAATATGAGATAGATGACTTGCATAAATCTTGTTGTTGTCTACATAAGTTTTTGAATGTTATTTTAGTTGATTTCTCTATGGTTTTAATTAAATGAATGTGCAAAAAATTAGAGCTTGAGAAGTTGGATTGATTAGGATGCAAGATTGGGTAGTCTAATAAGGTTCCATGGTCTTGACTGCATCATAACCATTAAACAACTTCAAAGGAAAAAAATTGATTACAAAAGTTCATGTTGTAGTATTGGGCAACCACACTCCACATCAACAATGAACTATCACATGGAGAAATCACCTAAGTTCATCAAAGGTTTGTAATGGTAAGAGTTTTCATGTTTTTTGTCAATTATTATATCTATTTTTCTCTAATATGAGGGCTATACTTAGTATAGGATAGGATTCACATTTAGTGCTAGTTTAATGTTACTTTATTCCTATATTTTAGAGTTCACAAAAGATATCAAAGAAATTTGGTTGTGAATAAATCGCCAAATTTTGAGGTTGTTTATATGTAGTGCCCCACCATTGCAACCCTAGAGTTGCAATTCACTACTTAAGCACACCAATTTTTTTTTTTTTTGTTTTAAGTACATGATAACATGTAAGATAATACACATTACCCATGACCTCTAAGACCCGCGAAGACAAAGATCACTTTTAAAACCCGAGCAACAAATAACATCAAAAGAGACCAAAACATTAATCACTTACAGAATTAAGATTACATACATCCCATACAAGATAAAGTACAACAAGGATGATAAATACCTCAAGATTCCAATTAACAACATTTAAACAATAAGATTACAACACTCATTCCCCGAATGAGGTAAATCCAATAATCATGATTATAATTTACAAATTCCACCTCGATAACAAATGAGGGGTAATAAATACAATAAGTCTTGAGAGAACAAGGCATGAGAAGAAAGCCCGATTTCGAGCTCTCAAGCTGGAAATCCACGACCACATCGAACAAGAAGAAGAACCAACTTGATTAAGATGCATACCCAGACCCGTGGAACCCAAAGGCCCACTCTCGTACTGGGAGATAGTATGAGTTTCCTAGACAAATGCATCTACCAACTGAACGGGGCTAACACAAAAGCGAACTGAAGCAGGAACATATACCCACATCGCCCAGCATCACATGGCTACAGTGGCTACCGGTGCAAAATTGAGTACAATCATTGTACAATAAAAACCATGGTACAACACCATCTGGAAGCTAACGTGCATAGGAATATCATCATAAAGGTTGCATGGAATCTCTTGTAGAGTCTTCCCTGGGTCCGACCCCCCTCAGGGGATATCACGGAAACCTCAGCGGAACTCATTTACATGCATACCAGAGCGGAATTGATTATCTCTCATAAAGACGAGATAACGATCTTGCCATTCCAGGCCTTCCCGACTCATCTCAAGTCTTGTACAAGCCCTTGAGCCAATGAGCGAGGCTAAATTATCTTATTAATGTTCAAAGCTACTCTATCCCTAGTATGAGTTATTTTAATTTTCACTTAGTTAACTGACTCTCACACGAGTTATCTTGGAACCACTTTGGGCCCGACGCTCATTGAAAGCCACTCCCCTATTGACAACACATAACTCAACCACTTGCCAAGGGTAGACAATGCACTAACACTGATCACAAATAACCAAACACCTCAACAGGTAACACATCACTATAGATGTACAAAACTAAAACCAAAGCGTGCACTACACAAGACTAACACAAGGTTGACTAACATAATGATAACCCACATAACGAACTGAAAACATGACTCAACCTTTAATCACAAGGTCACACAACTCATACGAAGAACCAGGTTTCCACTGATACAAGTCTCATGCACTACCCAAGAAAGACAATAACCAATCACAAGGGCAACAACATCATCTCAAGAAACACAACTGGAAGACTTACATGATCAACAAGAAATGACTTAAAATCAACAATCATATAATCACACGTTCATTAAATGTCTAAAGATGTAATTTTGACAAACAAACTTTTCTCATAACACAGAAACCAAAGTACATATATACGTCATATACTTAATCCGTTAATGACACATATAAGTTCTAAACAATATGTCTTTCATGAACCTTATCAGTTTCTTTCAATAAATGAACAAACATTATTCCTTATCACTATTTAAGGCAGAGGATATAAGATCCTTTAAAAATAACAAACTAGCGTTAAGATCTTCTAAATCCAATCAATCACATGAAGGAAATCAAAACGAAATAATTAATTCGATTCGCACAATCATACATCATAATTAAAATTGAATTTTAAATCAATCATTTTATAATAAAACATTTATTTATTTCTCTACCCCATTACAAAAAATTAACATCTTAATTAACCTATATTTAAATATAAATATATATTTAATATGTATATAAAAATATATGTAATGCCCCACGACGAAAGGAAGCTTGCAAACAATATAAGGTAATCTACATTAGGATTTCGTAAATCCAATCATTCATCGCATTAGTGCACTTAATCAAGTTAAATAAACTATGTTCTTGCACAATCACATAAGAATTTGACTATTCATTTAATTCTTGTTGATACAATCCACCCAATAAATTAAGTCAATTTTTCTTTTGATAAACAATGATTTTCCATAAACAAATTTTCATCTATCCCTTTTACAAATACCTTTTCTCTTTTAAAAGAATAATTCACATTTAAATATAAATATATATATATATATATGTTACACATCTATGTAATCAAATATATATATATGTTTAAAAAACATATATAATTAATATCTAAATACAAATGATAATCACTTAAAAATACGTTAAAATATACTATAAATATATTATAATATATATATTATATATAAATAATTTTAAATTATTATATACAACCTATATATTAAAATATATATATAAATTATATTTTAATGATAAAATAAAACATTAATTTCAAATTTTCATATTATATATATATATAATATAAAATATATCATATA